>CAMOHE010040442.1:0-20952 GCA_946598075.1 Artocarpus hirsutus | reverse complement strand
CAGTTCCAATAATTCTTAATGAAAGTTAATTATAATCTTATTATGAACGAGCGCTCTACTGTTCAAACCTTAAATTATTACTCAAGAGAACTATTTTTCTACTTCCATAGGGAAGGAATGGATTCCATATCTGTATAATATTATTCCCAGCAACTTATTACATTATATTTCCAAGATGCTAAGTTATGATCTGTGCTTAAACAAATCTTACCATGCAAGTCAAAAAACATAATGTCATAAATAGGAGTCTAATAAATACTCAGGATTAAGACTGTCAAATATATGATCATCATAATGATAAATTTGAATACTCTATTTGTAACGGATGATTATCAGAGATTTAAAATTTATCTGGTCCAGTCCTATATCATCTCATTACATAAAGTACCTCCAATCCAATGTCTCTACATTAATAGTCCGGATAATGACTATTTCATTCTAAGTGAGATTGGACCGTACTAGTAATATTTAATTAAAGATCCTAAACTTTAATTAATTATTACGGACTATTTAGATTATTATCTATAAATTTTATCCCTAAGCATATAACACTTATATGCTAAATTTATAGTCACATAAATAATCATGGAATTTTCTGGATGTTTATAACTGTATTTATAACACATATATCAACCAAAATAATTATAAATATCACTTTATTTATTTATTATTAAAATGTACAATGTCACAGCTTTTAGGGCACTAAACCCAACATAACACTAAAACTTGACTAACATCTCATTAGTATAGCAATCATCATCCTTAGTGTGCCATTAATTATTTAAACTTTACATTCACATCAAATAATGCAATCATTCTTAAAAATATATTTTAAATCATTTTTTATTAAATTAAGGGGTAAAAATTAATTAAAAACACAAAATCAAGTCTAAGAGAGTAGGATGCGTAATACAACTATTTTTTGAGCTTGGCGGATGACTGACATGCATAATGGACCATCGACCGCCATGTTGAGGAATAGAGTTTCCAACACTACCCTATTTTGAGCCTCCACTCTTGACGTGAGTATAAGTCAATCTGAAACAATTTCAACAAACTCAAAACATGTATCAAAGGCCTAAAATCAACATGTGAACTTAATTAAAACATACTTACAATATTTTCAACACTCTATCGAAAGCACCAAAACTTATGATTTGTTTAGAAATAAGAAAAATAGAATTAAAGCAAGATTCTAATTGAATTGCAAGCATATTAGTAGTTAAATCCAATGCATAACTCATACAAATCATGAATAAACTTTGTTAAGTGTTCCTCCTTTATGTTCAAATGTCTAAAACCATAATCAAACTCTTAATTTCAAACTTGCATGCATATCTTAAATACCAAAACTCTCAAAACAAAACTGACCAATCAAGATGCCACTGTCTAGATCCAGAAACATGAATTAAAATTATCAAACGTAAGGATAAAAATTTCGAAACTAAAAGAGTAAACTAGTTCACTAGAATTTTGACCTCAGATCGTGGAAGAAAATAAGGCTTGATTTTCAACTTTGGCCTTCAATTTTTTTTCAAAAGGCTGGATTCTCTTTGGTTTGGTGAAACAAAAAATGAAAGAGAGAAAGTGTGTGTGTGTGTGTGGCATGAGAGAGAGAGGAAGAGAGAGAGGGGGGGTTGAAAATCTAAATGATTCCTGGCTTTTAATCAGAAAGAGTTGAGAGCTTTCTTAATAGTGGGTTGGTCTACTTTGATCAATTTTCACCTAAAACTTGGTTGAAGTGTTTTGGGGGGCTGATATGCCATTAGATGAAGTTAGAGGTTCCAAAAATAATGAGGTACATTTGTGGAAAAATGGTCCAATTAATATAAAAGGTATTAAGTGGTAGAAAATAATTTGAAATAAAAATAAAATTTAAAATGTAATTAATTGGTAAACAAATTTTAATTGGCATGGTAATTACGACTTTACACACTAATTTTTTTAATTTATCTTTTTTTGGAGACATTACAGCTTTCCTCCCCTTATGGAATTTTTTACTCAAAATTAGAGCTTACCTCAAAAATAGAATAGATGTAGATACAACTCCCACCTCGCCTTGTTGATACCATGGTGTTGCCATGACACTTTAACTACCGATATATCTTAAGGTCACAAGCTAGTCACTTTCTGATTGATGATCTAGATTTGTAGCTTCTCATAGGTCGTATAATCCTAAATTGGTAAATCATGATATGAAACGATAGTGCAAAGGTCGAGCTAGCACTTCTGATGCATCGACACGTGAAACACATTAAAAACCTAAGATAACTCAAGATGAAGGTTGCGATAAAAAGCAATTGCACCGACTCAACGAGTGATCTTGAACAGTCCTATGTACCTTGGTGCAAGCTTGCCATTTACACCAAAATGAATGATACCCTTGCATGATGAAACATAAGAAGGACAAAATCACACCTTTTGAACTCCACGTCTTTTATCAACATAACTCTTTTGATGGTTCTGAGTTACTCGCAAATGTTCTCGAATGACAAAAATCTTCTTGTTGTTCTCTTAAATGTCATCTGATCCTATGGTGAGTCAGTCTTCTAACTCAAGCCAACATACTGATGATCGACATGGTCTCTTGTTGAGTGCCTTAAATGGTGCCATACTAATGCTAGCTTGGTCAGAGTTGTCGTATGTGAACTCAGCTAGATATGGCTGTTTCTTTCAATTTCCACCAAAGCCCAATATACAAGCACAAGGAAGATCCTCAAGAATCTAGATAATTCTCTCAAACTGACCCTCTTTTTGAAGATGAAAAGCTACATTGAAGTTCAATTCTTTAGCCAAAGCTTTCTATAAACTCCTATAATACTTTGGATTAAACCACGTGTCTCTAATAGAAGTGATGAATAAAAAACTCCATGTAACTTGAGTATGTGCTCAAGATAAAATTCTCCAAGGACTTTCCTCGACTACGTAGCCTAAAACAAAATAGTGTACTGACATTGTCAACTTATCTATGGCAACCTAGATAGCATCATGTTTCTGTTCAATCCTCAACAATCCCATATGAAAATCCATCGTAATGTGTTCCCATTGCTACCTAAAAAGGAAGCGGCTATAGGTGTTTGGCTGGCTTTTGGTGCTCAACTTAAACTCAAAGATATGTCACACACAATGACATACCCATAAACATGCTTTTTCATACCTCTCCACTAATAGTATCTCTTAAGATCACGATAGATCTTGGTGTTACCAGGATGAATAGCAAAATTAGACTTGTGCACTTCCTCAATAACAAACTTCATCACTTCCTCTACTTTCGGTATTGCTTGTCGTCCCTTAAAGTATAAATTGATCCATCTATGTCTTCGTTCTATATTCGAGTCTATATCCCTAAAGATACTGATCTCGCCACTGGTTCTATTTCACACTACACAAGTGCTGGAGTGGATACCAAATAATAGACCATAGCCCGACTATAGTCTTCATAATACTAAAATTCATACTCACTAATCATAGCATTCCTTCTCTAATCTTCTAGTGCTAGATAGGGAAAAATCCTAGAAATTTTCCTCTTGAGTACATCTACCACAACGTTTGCCTTTCCCAGGTGATACTACAATGTGAAGTCATAATCTTCCATGAATTCCATCCATCTTCAACGTCTCAAGTTCAAATCTCTTTGAGCGAATAGATACATTTAACTCTTATGGTTAAAGAAAACCTGAAATGTCACACTATGCAGATAGCACCCCCAGAACTTTAGTGCATGGATTACTATTGTAAGCTCTAAGTCATGAGTGGGATAGTTATGCTTTTGTGGCTTCATCTGTCATGACCTACAAGCTACAAATTGTTCGTGCTGCATCAATACACTACTAGAAAATGAGTACACATTGGAATTTTATAAAATTTAATGAAAACTTTTTCTATAGAATGAGTTGGATATGTTATGTATCATAAATTAATTAAAAATCTTTCATACCTTGTTGAATTGATAACCACACTGCTCGTAGAAAATTATTTGGCAAAACTACTACATAAGAATCACAACCATAAGAGCCTCAACCAACTGGTTTTCTTTGCTATTCTCTTTTTCACAACAAAAATGCAAGTGGTCATACATCATTTAATTCTCCTCTTGGTAAAATCTCCTTCCAACCACAAGAGAAAAACCAAGAATTATAATTCTTGATGTTGAACAATAATTCTTTATGAGTTTCAAAGTTTCTCTCTCTAGAATATTCTTTCTAAATTTCTTTTGTAATCTAAATAGCAATAGGAAAAAGTATCCTATTTATAGTAGTTGGTCGAGCATCAATTCTACTCATATTGGGTTTCTAAAATTGTAACTAGGTTAAAATCCACGTCAAAAATCGTAACTAAAGTTATGCTCACTGGCTTGCCTATTCACACAACCAGCCTACCAATTGGCCCTAATTCGGTTAGCTGGACCTCATCATCAGCCTGTGGAGCCTGCTTAGTTTAGAAAGTCCTCTATTTTATTAAACATGGGAATCTCTCATAGAGCCTCAGTTTTAATTCAATGAACCTAATGCAAAAGTTACTTGATTAAAATAGTCATATATCGCAAATCTCATATCAAATAAAATAGATACAAATCATTCAACATGTTTATTTTGAATTAGATCATAAAATTAATTCATACCATAAACTAACATAAATTATCACAAAAGATTCATTTGAATTGATTCACCAAATTAATTAAACCCATAAACTAACATGAATTATCACAATCCAATCAACTGAATTAGAACCAATCACAGAATAAGTCTTATAGTCATTGGAAAGTATATGAGGTAGTAAAAAGGACCCGATGGACATATATAAATCAAAATTTTATAATTACAAAATGATATATCCCTAACACACTCATTTTATAATTATCAACTCCAAAGCTATTCCACTAAATGCTTAGAATTGCACTTTCAAACTACATGATGAGGACATCGATAGCACAAGCAAGAGCATGTGGGATAAGACATATTCATATCCAATTCAAGTTTCCATTGGTCTGGTTACAAGAGCTCGTGCAAAGAAGTTCATGAAATGCTTATTGGGCTGATTCAAGCAACTTGGGCTCAAGCTATTGCATGGAGGCCCATTGAGGAATTGCACGTGACATCTAGACCAACAAATGCATGATTTAAGTTCTAGAAGGGACCGAGTAATCATGTTCGTAGAATCAACAAATAATTAAGCTACTTTTCATTTCAGTTACTTTCCCGTTTTGAGGTGACAAGTGGTAAGAAGAATCAGCTATTTACCTATTTATTGTCTAGTTTCATTTTCTTTTAGAAAACATGCGTTTCTTTTATTTCATATTATTGTAAGGCTTTTAAGCCATTTAGGGAACTTACCTTATTTGCTTTAGATTGGGCATTTTTTTGGCTAGTAATTGATTTGTTCAAAATTCCATGGGCAATTAGGAGCTGAAAATTCACAAAGGGGAAACCATTATATATTGTAACGAATTTCATTCAATGGACATTAGTTTTGAGACACAATTTGAGGTTTAACTCTCTTCAGTTCCTAAACAAACTATTCAAACTTATCAAAAAATTCCGTGGCATTCATAGACTCATTAATCAGTCCAACCATAGCTGATTGTGGTGTCCTCACATACTAAGGTTTGTGCTTCTTGTTAGGCATTGGGTCGTGGTTCCATTTAAAACCGATTAGGAATTTCAGACTTAGAGATCAATTTTCGTTAGGGTCGCGTCAGTTCTTGGCGGGGTTCATACCATTTGGTATCAGAGCGAGGGTTCTAATCAGGTTTTGCTTATCTGTTCCCTTAGTTTATGTTTATGTTTGATTCTTGTTATTCATGGTTTAAGGAACCCAAAATTGAATTCCCTGCAAAGGCCAAAAATTTTTGCTCAAATTTTGTTTCTTTTGGGTGTGATTTTTGAAAGCCCAAATTATCATTGCCTGTTATATTCTTGTATCTAATTTGAGCCTCCTTAGTAATCTGTTGGTGAATTGTCAAGGAAATTTTGATATTGATTTGACTAGTTTTATAGGAACTGAGTGAGAATTAATGAGTGAAAAAAGGCAAGAGAGGCGAGAGTATTAAAGTGGACAAAGCTGAAAGTATTGAGAGCAAACACGAATGAAATTGAGTGAACCATTTCACGACTGAAACACGTAAGGGAGTGTGGTAAGGTCCTTTGCTTTGTTTCTTACTTTGTTTTTGAAGAAAAAAAAATGTCAAACAACAGCAAGAACACTATTGAGGGTACCTTTGGTGCAACATATCCAAAACTTGTCATGGAAGCGATGATAGGGGAGATGAGGCGATTGTTGAGAGGAGAGTTAGAACAGCTTCATGAGAGGATAGACCGGATAGAAAACGCATGTGTGGAATAGCAACAACATGTTCCTCATGCGTGTAGGTGGGAAAGGGTTCCGGTTAGAGGAGAGGTTGATGACTACTATGGGATTGATGAGGAAGAGTTTGATGAAGGAAAAGATACAGCGGGTAGTCTCCAAAGATTTAGACAGGATAGAGGAGTTAGGAACCAAGAAAATGATAGTTTGAGAGGCATAAAAATGAAGATACCATCATTTCAAGGCAAATCTGATCCCAAAGCATACCTAGAATGGGAGAAGAAAATGGAGTTCATCTTTGACTATCACAACTATTCCGAGGTGAAGAAGGTAAAATTGGCTGTAATTGAATTTTTTGATTATGCTATTACCTGGTGGGATCAGCTTGTCATAAATAAGAGATGGAATAGAGAGCGACCTATTGAGTCATGGGAAGAGATGAAGATTGTGATGAGGAAGCAATTTGTACCAGCTTACTACTACCAGGAGTTGTACAACAAACTACAAAATCTTAAGTAGGGCAACTGGAGTATGGAGGAGTACTATAAGGAGATGGAAGTTATGATGATTCGGGCAAATATAGAGGAGGATCAGCAGGCTACAATGGCAAGGTTTTTGGCGGGCTTGAACTGAGAAATTCACAATGCCGTTGAGTATGTGGAGTTGAAGGACATGGTGCACATGGCTATCAAAATTGAGAAACAACTTATGGGGAGGGGCAGTAACACACGTCTAAGCCAAAACCCGAGTACATCCACTTGGAAAATGAACCACTGGAAGAAGGATGAGAAGTAACCCAACTCCAAGCCAAAGACCGAGCAAAAACAAGAGGTGGCCAGCCATAGGAATGAAGGTAAATCCTATTCTTCCACTGCTCAGAATCGTGATATTAAATGTTTTAAATGCCAAGGCAGGGGCCACATAGCAAGCCAATGTCTGAACAAACGAGCTATGGTGATGCGGGACAATGGAGAGGTTGAAACTGACAAGGATTCAGACAACAATTCTATGCCTTCATTAGAGGATGCCGACGATGAGGAGCACGCTGCCCAAGGAGAATTGTTGGTTATAAGGAGAGCTTTAAGTGTGCAAGCCAAAGAAGAAGAAGAGGTGCAACAGAAAACATCTTCCATACTAGGTGTCATGTCCAAAAAAAGGTATGTAGTGTGATTATTGATGGTGGGAGTTGTACTAACGTTGCTAGCACAACTATGGTAGAGAAGTTAGGGCTGCCAACAAGTAAGCATCCTCGACCTTATAAATTGCAATGGTTAAATGATAGTGGTGAGGTAAAGGTGTATAAGCAAGTGTTAGTTTCTTTTCACATTGGAAGGTATGAAGATGAAGTTTTGTGCTATGTGGTTCCGACGCAAGCTAGGCACTTGTTATTAGGTAGACCATGGCAATTTGATCGGCAAGTTAAACATGATGGTTTCACCAACAAGTATTCATTTGTTCGCAATAAAAAAATGATCACTCTTATTCCGTTAACACCAAAACAGGTCTATGAAGACCAAGTGAGCTTACAAAGAGAAAGTGATAAAAGAAAAATGATAAGTGGAGAAAAATCAAGAGTGGGAGTGCAGAGACAGAGTTCAGCCAGTGAGAGAAAAAAAGAAAAGATGGCCAAGAAAAAGGAGAGCAAAGAGAGCAAGGGAGAGAAAATTGAGAGGGCTGAAAAAATTCACAATCAGCCAATGAGAGAAAAGCAGAGAGAAAAACAAACTTCTATGCGAGAGGCGGTGAGATTAAAAGGGCGTTGTTTTCAAATCAGTCAATAATTATACTTTTGTACAAAGAGGCATTTTTAAACACTAACGAAATTGACCCTGCATTGCCTAATTTTGTTGTTTCTCTGTTGTAGGAATTCAAGGATGTATTTCCGAATGAGGTGCCAGATGGTTTGCCACCAATTCGGGGAATAGAACATCAGATTGATTTTGTGCCTAGCGCCTCCATTCCAAACTAACTAGCTTATAGAAGCAACCCTAAGGAGACAAAGGAGCTTCAAAGGTAGGTCTGTGAGTTGATAAAAAAGGGGTACGTGAGAGAAAGTATAAGCCCGTGCGCTGTTCCAGTCTTACTCGTTCCTAAGAAGGATGGGACATGGAGGATGTGCGTAGATTGTAGAGCCATTAACAATATCATGGTAAAGTATCGCCATCCTATTCCTCGTTTAGATGATATGTTGGATGAATTGCATGGTGCTTCTGTATTCTCAAAAATTGATTTGAAAAATGGATACCATCAAATACGCATGAAAAAGGGTGATGAATGGAAAACAGCCTTTAAGACAAAATATGGACTGTATGAGTAGTTAGTAATGCCATTTGGTTTAACTAATGCTCCAAGTGCATTTATGCGTTTAATGAATCATGTATTATGTGCATTTATTGGCAAGTTTGTTGTTGTGTATTTTGATGATATACTCATTTATAGCAGAGACGTGGACCAACATGTAGCACATTTAAAATCTGTTTTGGACATGCTTAGAAAGGAGAAGTTGTATGCTAACCTCAAGAAGTGTACCTTTTGCACAGATAAGCTTGTGTTTCTTGGTTTTGTTGTTAGTGCTCAAGGTATATAGGTTGATGAAGAAAGGGTGTGAGCCATCCAGGAGTGGTTGAGTCCAACTAGTGTGGGAAACGTATGGAGTTTTCATAGACTTGCTAGTTTCTACCGGTGGTTTATGAAAGATTTCAGTACTATAGCCGCACCAATGACTGAAGTGATCAAGAAGAACGTTGGGTTTAGATGGGGAGAAGGGCAAGAAAAGGCATTTTAGTTAATCAAGGAAAAGTTGACTAATGCTCCATTGTTATCTTTACCTAATTTTTCCAAAACTTTTGAGATTGAATGTGATGCTTTAGGTGTTGGAATTGGCATCGTTTTAATGCAGGAAGGGAGACTAATAGCATATTTCAGTGAGAAGCTGAATGGGGCAACTCTTAATTACCTAACTTATGATAAAGAGTTGTATGCGTTGGTTCGGGCATTAGAGACGTGGCAGCACTACCTATGGCCTAAGGAGTTCATGATTCACACTAATCATGAGTCCCTAAAACACTTGAGAGGCCAACACAAGCTGAACAAGAGGCATGCTCGTTGGGTGGAATTCATAGAGACGTTTCTGTATGTCATTTGCTACAAGCAAGGTAAGGAAAATGTCATTGCTGATGCACTTTCCCACAAGTATGTCTTAATCTTAACTCTTAATGCTAAACTACTAGGTTTTGAACACATTAAAGAGTTATATGCTGATGACCGTGACTTTAGTACTGAGTATCAAGCTTGTGAGAGATTTGTTAGTGGTAAGTACTTTAGGCATGAGGGATACTTGTTTCGGGAGAATAAATTGTGTGTACCTAATTGTTCATTTAGAGATTTGCTAGTGAGAAAATCCCATGGGGGAGGATTGATGGGACATTTTGGAGTGATGAAGACTTTGGCGGTGTTGCAAGAACACTTCTATTGGCCACATATGAAACGAGATGTTGAGAGGCTTTGTGGTAGGTGTGTAACTTATAGGCAGGCTAAATCAAGAGTGCAGCCGAACGGTTTGTACACTCCTTTACCAATACCTAGTGAACCCTGGACTGATATTGTAACAACCCGAAATTTTAATGCATTGAAAATGCATTAAATTAAGAATTATGTTGAGGCGAAAAGTGCAATTTAAGGAAAAGTACTGTATAATAACATGGAAATTATACGGTATTGAAATAATGCAGTGTAAGTAAAATACACTGATAAAATTATGCAGTATAAAAATTGCATTGTAAAAGTAATACAGTGTAAGAATTGGACTGCTGTAAAGTCACACAGTATAGAATTGGAATGTGTAAAAAGTGTTTTTCACACTTTTTCATATAAAAGCAAAAAGAGAAAAAAAAAGAGAAAAATTCAGGATAAATCTCACTTTCTCTCTCCTCATTTTCTCTCTCTATACTTTCTCTCTCCTCAAAGTGAGTTTGAGATTTTGAGCTCCGTTTTTGACACCTCCTACACCGTTGGAAAGATCTCGATGAGCTGAGCTCAACGGTGTGTCGAGCAGCCCAAAAGGCCGCCGGAGGAAGGCTCATGCGCCGCCCAAAGTGGCGATGGAACCCATTTTTCTTGAGTTGATTTCTCCTCCGTCTGACCACCAATTGAGGTGATTTTGGTGTCTATGGACTCAGGGTGATGAGAGGAGCAAGAGGGTATGTTTTTCCAAGCTCAATTTCAGCTAGATCAGCCTCGATGGAGTAGCTCCATCGTCGCCGTGGCACCACCATGGGAACCGTCATTCTCGATGGCGGTAAGGCACACCGCCGGTGCCAAAAGCTTTAGAGGGAGCCGGGGATCAAAACCCCCAACTTGATTGCACGATCCAACAGCCGTCGGTCAGAGTTCCACCTGCTCCGCCACTGACTGCCGTGAGCAATGACAATCTCGCCTGTCGCGCCGCTGTTGTGCCAAATTGATGGCACGGTTATGCTCAGAGGAGTTAGAGGAGCATGCTTGACTCCTCAATTTCAGGCAACCGCCGCGGGAGGCCAAAGAACGAACTCCGCCTAGGCGCGCCGCCGTGAGGTACGTCAGGCCGCCATTCCAAGCGGAGTCGAGCAACCCCACCTTGGGGGAATTGCTCAGAGGGACTTGGGGAAGCTTTCCCCCAAGTCAATTTTGGGCCACCATCGTCGGAAGGCCAAGATTGAATCTCGCCGTTTTCCACCGTCAATGGTAGCCTCGATTTTCATGGTTAGAGGCCAAATTTCATAAAATTGACCCTACCAATGGACTCAGGAGGGTCAATTTAGGGGGGGTAGGCTTAAGTCCAGCTACCAACGGAGCCACGTGATGGCGGTCAACCGCTGGTCAATGGCGGCCAACCGTCGGTCAAAGGTGAAATTGGGATTTTGTGATCCAGACCTCCGATCAATGATCTGAAATTGCCTCCTAACTCATTTTGATGCTCTGAATGCAACGGTGACCTCTGTTTGAGCTAATTCTACTCTGATAAAAATCATCCGATATCGACTGCACGTAGATCGAGACGATTCAAACAGTAGTATCAGAGTCCAGAATGACATGTTCAAGAATGTTTGATCTCCAGGAAGCATTCCTAGCCATGTATGGTAGCTCGAGGAGCACTACAGAGGATGCTTCATATACTGTGGATACAGCGAGGTACAACCAGACCCGCTTAGCTCGGAGTCCAAGTAAGTGGCAATCTCGCTTACAGTATGCATCGTATTTAAATGCATTGTGATAGATGCTAAGTTTTGAGGATTTAAAGTTCAGTTAAGAAAATAATGAAGGAAAATGACACAAAGGGCAAAATGGTCATTTTATGAAAAAGATCAAAACGGACCCGAAATGCCTGATGTCGGAAAACGTTTCTTAGTGAGAATTTTTCCATATTATGTATGTAAGGGAATGTTAAGTTACGTAATGAGTTTTGTGAAGTTATGAAATGAACGAAAAACCCGTCAAGGGCAAAATCGTCATTTTTACGAAAATGGCTAGAACGGAGCCGGACACTCCAATTTAGCATAACGTCATTAGACAGAAAATGTTTCGTAATGTGTTGAGTAAAGTAGCAGCCAGTGAGACGGGAAGTTATATAAAGGAAATGCATGTTTAATGTTTACATTTTATTATCAATAGAGTGGATTGATAAATAGGAAGATTATTAATGAGTCGGCTGTCGTATGATCAGGACATAGGAGCTGACCAACGAAAGGAAAATAGAATGAGAAAGGAATGAGATAGGGAAGGAATAGAGTACCATATAGCATAGTACGGGTAAGTTTCAGACCTCACCTACAGCATGAAGTAAATGATTTTTAAATCTTTTGTTATACGTTTATAAATGAGCTTGCAAGTATTATGCAAGTTGTTTTTAAAGTATGTTTGCATTTAGTATGCAAAAGTTTTAAAGATTCAAAGAGAAGTTTGCAATGAATTTGCAAATTCTATGTTTAAAGTCTATGGCATATTGATATGCGTAACGTGTTTAAAAGTTCTAGTTATGCTTTTGAAAGTATTCAAAGTATGTTTTGCATTTTTGAAAATGCATAATATTTCATAATTTAAGCTATAAGCTTTATGATGCATTGTTATGCATTCAGTTAAGTTTTGATATAAAAGTTATGATTTGCAAAATGTGATTGCATTACATGTTGCATATGATATGCAATGAATGTTAGAGTACATGTAATATCGCATATGTTATGCAATAAGTTTCATAATGCAAGTGATGGTTTGCAAACCGTGTATGCATTTTATAATGTATTGATTATGCCATAAGTTGCATATGATCTGACTGCATCTGACATGCTCACAAAAGATAATAAGAAGGTAAAGTAAGGATAAAAAGGAAAGTGTTGTACCAGCCTCTGTGTTATGAGGTAATGAACGTAAAGTTAAAGTTAACCTCTAAGATGTGAGGTACTTGACCACGTGATCGATGGTCTTAAGTCTTCCGCAAGGGAAGCATCATGTATATGATCTCATGATTAATGAGTTGGTACGAACACTAAAGTAAGGTAAAGAAAGTGAATGAAAGAGTAAGTTAAAGTAAGAAAAGAGTGTTCATAAAATGCTCATAAATGAAAGTTCATAATGGAGCATAATGGGAGTCATGCATTATGAATTTGCTTGTATTCCTTATTGAGAAAAGTTTTATGTTGAATGTTTATGAAAAACATCTGTATGTTATGAAAAACATTCTGAGGAATGTTTTACGATAAATATTTATGGAAAACATTTTCATGTTTTTAAGAAAAGTTTTATAAAGGATGCTTTATGACATGCATTCTAAGGATTGATGTTAAATGTTTTAAGAAAATGTTTATGAGAAATGTTTTATAAATGTTTCAAATGTGTTATGAAAACGTTTATGAGGAACGTTTTAGAAAAGGTTTATGAAAAATGTTAATGAAGTATGTTTATGAAAAGTATTTCAAAGAAAGGCTTTTATGATAAAAGTTTTTAAGTATGTTTTAAACACTTTGTGAGTTTATGTTTGAACTTACTGAGCGTAAGCTCATAAAAAAATTTTCATGCTGCAGGTAATTTATGGGTGACTAGTAGGACCCGTTAGCGGAGTTGGGTACTACAGAAGGGCAGATGCGAGATGTGGGAATGGATACCACTACGGTTTGCTTCCGCTACACAAAGAAAAGGTTTTACACTATTTAATGGAGTGTCTTCAAGGTTTTCAAGGAAATCATAGTTTTAAGAAGTGTTTTCAAAAGTTTTAGATACATTGTACGAATTGTGTTACAAAATTATGAAGTGACGTTTTAAGTTATGTTTTGATAAATGTTTCTTATTAAGTTTTAAGAAACAATTTGAAATGGTTTTTAAGGCAAAGGTTGAGCGAAGTCTCAACAGGAATGGCGACGAAGGTCGCAATAGTTTTAATTAAGAAAATTTTTTGTAATTCAGTATTTTCTTACTAAGTTAGTAAGATTACTGTTTTATAAACGATGTTTAAAGAAAGTTTAGTGACGCCCGAAAAGGCGGGTCGTCACAGATATTTCGATGAATTTTGTGTTAGGTTTACATAGGTCTAAACGGGGAAGAGACTTGATATTTGTGGTCATAGATAGGTTTTCCAAGATGGCACATTTTATTCCATGCCACAAGACAGATGATGCTTCCAATGTTGCTGATTTGTTCTTTAGGGAAATTGTGAGACTTCATGGTATGCCTAGGACAATTGTTTCTGATAGGGACGCCAAGTTCTGAAGCTACTTTTGGAAGACTTTGTGGGCTAAACTAAGCTATTGTTTCGACTACTTGTCACCCTCAAACCAATGGTCAAATAGAAGTTGTGAATAGAACCTTGTCTACTTTGTTGCAGGCTGTCATTAAAAAGAACATCAAAACTTAGGAGAAGTGTTAACCACATGTTGAGTTTGCTTACAATCGATCTGTTCATTCTGCTACTCAATTTTCACCGTTTGAAATTGTTTATGGTTTCAATCCTTTAATTCCTTCAGATTTAATGCCATTACCTTTGTCTAAGCGTGTGAATTTAGATGGAAAAGAAAAGCTGACCTTGTTAAGCAAATACACAAGAAGGCAAGACTCAACATCGAGCGTAGGACCAAACAATATGCTCAACAAGCCAACAAAGTGTGTCATAAGCTCATCTTCGAACCCAGCGATTGGGTGTGGTTGCACTTATGCAAGGAACAGTTTTCGAAACAAAGGAAATCCAAGTTGTTGCCTAGAGGGGACGGTCCTTTTCAAATTCTTGAAAGGATCAATGATAATGCGTATAAGCTAGACTTGCCAGGTGAGTATGGTGTAAGTGCCACATTTAATGTTTCTTATCTAAGTCCTTTTGATGCAGGCAACGATCTGAGGACAAATCCCTCTCAAGAGGAGGGGAATGATGAGGACATCAGTAGCATAAGCAAGAGCACATGGGATGAGACATATTCAGATCCAATTCAAGTTCCCATTGGTCCGGTTATGAGAGCTCATGCGAAGAAGTTCAAAGAAATGCTTATTGGGCTGATTCAAGCAACTTGGGCTCAAGCTATTACGTGGAGGCCCATTGAGGGAATTGCATGTGATATCCAAACCAACAAATGCATGATTCAAGTTCGATAAGGGACCGAGTAATCATGTTTGCAGAATTAACAAATAATTAAGCTACTTTCCATTTCAGTTACTTTCCTGTTTTGAGGCGACAAGTGGCGAGAAGAATCAACTATTTACCTATTTGTTGTCTAGTTGCCTTTTCTTTTAGAAAGCATGCGTTTCTTTTATTTCATATTATTGTAAGGCTTTTAAGCCATTTAGGGAACTTACCTTATTTGCTTTAGATTGGGCCTTTTTTGGCTGGTAATTGATTTGTCCAAAATTCCATGGGCAATTAGGAGCTGAAAATTCACAAAGGAGAAACCACTATATATTGTAACGAATTTCATTCAATGGACATCAGTTTTGACACATAATTTGAGGTTTAACTCTCTTCAGTTCCTAAACGAACTATTCGAACCTATCGAAAAATTCTGTGGCATTCATAGACTCATCAATCAGTCCGACCATAGCTGATTGTGGCACTCTTATATACCAAGGTTCGTGCTTCTTATTAGGCATCAGGTCACGGTTTCATTAAAAACCGATTAGGAATTTCAAACTTGGAGATCAATTTTGCTTAGGGTCGTGTCAGTTCTTGGCGATGTTCATATCACTACATATACATTATGAAACTCCAATAAGTTATTCATTCATGATATATCGCAATGTGCAATACCCCCATAGGATATGCATAATTGACTTAAGGATAAATTCAGTTTTACTTTCCCAATTATTGATGAAGACTATTTGTCCAAACCCGTAAGCACATGTGGTCAAATTTTTATATAGGATTGGTGAATTAATGGTTGTCTCCCACGACAATTGTAATCTAAAAACTAGCCAATTACTGCAATTACAATGACCGAGCTTTATTTAGACAATTGAATTTAAAAGGAAATAAATGAAGGGAAAAAAATTAATAAACCTAATCAAACAAAACTAAAAACAAAAGATATAATTTACAAGATGGACAATCTATGTAATATGCGTTTAGAGACTTGATTTAGGTCAATTCTTCTTATACTTTTCCTATTTTGAAATTATTATCTTTATTCTATCTAATTCATTAATACAGGGCTCTAAGTTCACTTCATTGTCTCTCTTGAGCGTCAAATGAGGTTCAATGCACAAATACCCAAATTGATATCCCTATCTAACTTGGTTAATTACACATTTATTAACCTTAATCCTTAATTTGATTATCAAAGCATCGATCGCCTTCCAGCTTCACAAAAACCAAGATTCTCAAGTCGATTATCTATGTGTTCTCAGCCTTCATAGGTCTCAACAACATAGACTAGTTTCCCAAGTAACGATAAATGAGTAAATCTCTTCCAAATATTGAAATTCTTAAATTGCATCAACTAATTCATTGGCCAAATAAACTAGAAGCATTAAGCATATAGAAATAAAAATAAAATTGAAATGGTAATTACAACAATAATAAAAAATAATCCAAACATAATCTAAATCCAACAAAACCAAACCCTAGAATAGGAAATTTAAGCAAACATAGATAAATCGATGATTATCTCTTCATGAAATTCTCAAAAGAATATATGTTCAACACACAAATACAAAAACAAATTTCAATCAAGACTAGAGTAAAGAGAGAGAGGAAGAAGAAACTGTTTGTGGAGATGAACTTCAAATCTTGAATCCTCCATGAATCCTCCAAGAATTCTCAACTCCAAGCTCTTCTCTCTTTGAAAATTTGGTTTTCACTTATGGGTTTCTTCCCCCAAATCCTATACACCTCTCAAAACTTTAGAAATTGTGTATTTATAGGCCTCCCAAAACTTTGGAAATTCTCTTTTAAATCAACCTCAAAATCAACACAAAATTGGGCCAAAAAGGCACACGTATGGGGCAAGGAGAAAGAATCTCGTGAATCTCGAGCTGGGGTAGAAAAGTGGGATATGTTGTTGTGAGTATCCATTTTTTGAGACCTAACAGTTATGGGAAGCCTCAACCTATTGTTGGACTCGCACAGCTGTAAGCTTTGATGGCGCGGCCGCGTAAGCATTTTGTGGTAGCACGTGGGGGCGCAATCCTTTCTATGTTGGGGCTCGAACTAGGGCTAAGTCAAGCTTCAAAAATCCTCTTCTTAAGCTAAAAAAACAAATAAAATACAATAGAATAAAGTAAAACTAAAATTTAGCAAAAAGACATAATTTAACTAAATTTTATTTAAACTAGAATAAACATAAAAACATGAAATAAAAGGTAGCAATTCACTCAAAAACTAACAAAATATATAAGTTGGAATTACTAATAAATTCATTCTATGAATTACATTTATCTTATGTTCCATTATCTCACCATTAGAATGCTTATTATTCATAACCAATATAAATATTATACCATTGAGTTACACAAATGCATCCAAATGGTTAAGCGCTCCAGTTTTTCGATTCTAGTACAATGTCTAAAAGACAACAACATTAACTCCACATAAAAGCTATGGATTCTATATTTATAAATAATGAGTCTACATTACCTAAGAGTTATGTTCCAACATACGGGTATGCAAATCTTCATTTAATTAAGGACGTCACCCTTAAGTACATCAAATTAAAAAGAAGAATACAGACTCATTCATTTATTTCAGTATTAAGATGTAAAATATATGATTGTCTAAAGTAAATTGATTTATTCGAATAGAATTATTAACTAAATCAACCACCAATGACAATATGCTAATGTCTCTACTCGAGAAGTCATACTTTGATGACCAAGACAAGTCATCTCCTATTAAAGACATAAGTCGAGTTCAGTATTACTTTTTAAACTCTTAAAATCACTTTTCACAAAAACCGATGCATCTAGAGTGTTTGGTAAAATTTTATGAAAGCACTTTGTACAAAAGCCAATATACTTTTAGGGAAAATTTCATTTTAGTACCCTATGTTATATAAAAATATGAGTTTGATACCATCTGTTTTAGAAAATTTTAAGTTAGTACCTCGACTTTTTTGAAAATCTTAGTATCTCAGAACCCTTTTTTGGGACATGAAAATACAAAATTGCCTTTTTTATAAAATATAATTAGTTGACCAAAATTTTGAGTAAAAAATTTGTTATGCCTACAACCATACACCCAAACACTCAGACCTCCAACCAAACACCCTTTTTAAAATTTTTTCTTACTCAAAATTTTGGTCAACTGATTATATTTAAGAAAAAAAAGTAATTTTGTCTTTCAATTTCCTAAAAAAAGGGCTTTAAGGCACTAAAAAAGATTTTCTAGAAGATCGAAGTATGGACATGAAATTTTCTAAAATAAAGGATACCAAACTCATTTTTTAATATAACATACAACACTAAAATGAAAATTTCCCTTCTTTTTAAGCTATTTTGAAAAGTTAAAATTTGTAGCTTTTAGATTATGCTTCTACTTCTGCTTTTACTTTAAATAAAAATAGTGCTTTTACAAAAAAGCATAGTAATCCTAAACTGAGCTATAGATAAGATAACAATCTTAACAGGAATAAAGCGCCTAACTTTTTTATCTCGATTACAGACCTTTTATATTTAGACCATCACCTTAAAATTCATGTCTTCTGCATAATCTGTCTATCAAATTAATGATCTTAAATGTTTAAAATGACAATCTTAGACTTTAATTTGCTTAGAATGCATTCAACATAAATGAATGTAAAGAGGACAAATTAGATATACGACATAAATAATAAATTCATTATTGATCAAATGTCTCAAAAGCAATAATATTTTTCAATCTTTACGAGATTAAGTGTAACGTACATAGCCTAGTCCTCGTCCCGATGCATTCAAGTAGACCTTGTATGGCTCATCTCTATTCAGTATGATCAACACTAGAGCAATAGTCAACTGGGTCTCACACTCTAAACCTCTTTCTTAGTCAACTGGTTCCACAGAGATGTGATCTTAGAAAAGTCTTGCACAAATCGTCTGTAAGACCCTACAAGTCCTAAGAAACTATGAATTACTACCATATTCTTTCATCATTCACACCACAATACTATCTCAATTTTAGAAGGATCCAATGAAACTCCTTGACATGAGACAACATGTCCTAGAAACTTAACCTCAGTTAACCAAATACAATTGGTGTTCCCGAAGAGTCTGTAGAACAATCCTTAAAGACCGCTCATACTACTCCTATGTATTAAAGTAAACCAGTATATCATCATTGAAAACAATACAAATTGATCCAAGTAAGGTCAAAAAATTTGATTCATCATATCCATGATGGCAACAGGTGCATTCATCAACTTAAACAGCATCACCAAAAACTCAAAGTGTCTATACTGTTTTCTAAAAGTTGTCTTAAGAATTTCTTCTTCCCTAACCTTAAGTTGATGATATCCCAATCATGGATCTATCTTAGAGAAATACCGTGAACCTCCTGACTGATCAAAGAACTCGTTGATTATTGGTAGCAGATTCTTGTTCTTTATAGTTACTCGATTCAGCTACCGATAATTGATGCATAGTCTAATAGACCCATCATGCTTTTTGGATAACAAAATTGGCTCGCCTCATGGTGGCATACTATTCCTGATATACCCTTTATCTGTAAGATCTTGTAGCTATTTCTTCAACCTTTTTATCTCTATTGGTGCCATATGGTATGGTGTCATAGAGTTAGGACCAATCCTAGGAAGTAACACAATAATTAGCTCTATTTCTCAGTTAAGCGACAATCTAGGTAATTAAACAATAATTACATCCGCAAACTCATCAAGCACAAGAATAGTGGTATTCTCATCAACTATACAAGACTTACTCACTAAAGCAAAAAAGGAGGGCACAACAGGCTAAGTTTCTTCGGCCCTTTAGGAACCAATCAACCATCATCTGATTAGCAACACTCTAATAAGTGATTAGCGTCCCTTTACTAGTCGCTAACGTACCCTCCTATAGTGACAATCAATAACGACATTGTACTTAGACAATCAATCATTCCTAGGGTTACATCATAGGTGCTCATAGAGATAACAATTAGATCAACTCTTAAGATCTCAGCCCTAATGGTAATATTATAGGATTTACAAATAACATTCACATGAACCCTGCCCAAAGCAGAAGTTACAATCATAGGTTCATTAATCCCTCAATCTCTAAACCAAAAGTGTTTACAAAAGAACTAGAAATGAGAGAATGTGTGATACCAATATCAAATAAAAACATGAGTTTGGGATTAAGAAATGAGAATTGTATCATCAAGGATGGTGTTGCTAGCTTGAGCTATAGAAATCCCTGTTGTCATGGTATGAACTTTGCCTTGAGCCTTTCCCTTTCCCTTATTTGCATTACTAGTGTTGGAAAAATAATACGCAGCGGAATTTTAAAAATTTTAAATCAGAGTATTTTCCAAAACATAAGTTTGACATGCTATATGTATAAATTAACCTGATCTTACTAACCTCTTACTCGTCGAAAAGCTCCCGAAAACAGTGTAGAGAAATAACGTTCCAAAAGAGCCTCAACCAACTGGTCTTCTTTGCTATTCTCTATCCACGATCGGAGTGAGTGTGGGCTCACACGTACAGCTCTTCCTCAAGGTGACTCTCCTTCCAATCAATTGAGAGAACCCAAAGCTAGTGTTCGTGATTTGTGAACAAGAGCTCTCAGGGAGTTTCAGATTCTCACCACTAGAGTATCACTCTTAATCTCTCTATTGATCTGTCTTTTTTTATCTCTGAATAACTCATTAGACTTACTCCCTATTTATAGAGGTTGGGTCTAGGGTCATTCCTTATCAGATAAGGTCTCCAAAATTTGAAACAGAACCAAATTCGGGTCTATATCGGATAAGATACGAGTAAAAACGCGCGATTTTTAATTCGCGCATAGGCAGGCCGAACTTTTTCATAGGCAGGCCGAACTTGCCTGATCGGCAGGCCAAACTTTAAGTTCGGCATGCCGAACTGCCGAAATAAAAAATCACGCGAATCTTTTATTTTCCACCCGAGATTCTATAGGATAAAGCTCAGTTTTAATTCAAATAACCCAATAGAGAAGTTATCTAATTAAAACAACTTTATCTAGATAATCTCTAAGAAAATAAATAGATTCCTA
>CAMOHE010040441.1:0-44646 GCA_946598075.1 Artocarpus hirsutus | reverse complement strand
TTAAAATGTGAGTTTAATTTGATCTCCCTTATCTTTATGAAAAGACTCAAATTTTTCTTTTCCTTTTGTTTTTCCAAAGTAGCAATAGCATACGTGATTTTTTTTTTAAATTTCATTCATTAATTCACGCTTATTCTTTTTTTTTTTTAATAGCACTATTTAAAAGGTAGTTTAGCCCTTTTTTTTTCAAAAACAAATTTCAACTCACCAACTCCAGCCAAGAGGCAAGATTTTTTCTTTGATTTGCAAAACACAAGAGTGGCTCACAACATTAAGATGCAATGCCACATTTTGATTTAAAAAAAAAGAACACGAAATTTCTTATAATTAACCATTGAATCTTATCAGTCCATTGTTGTTAGGAGTGAAATCTTCCTGACAATAGGCTCCAAGTTCTATTTTTAGAAGTAATCAAATCAGTATTTTAAAAATCATCTTTTAAAATTCGAGCTCGATCCTTTAATATAGTATACCTGCAACTTTTTCGGCAGAAAAATCGAGCCCGTTCTGTATCGGTGAAAAAGAACAGAAGCATGAACGGCTTTTAGCAACCGAGCAGCGGTTTTCCATTACTCGTCTTTTGCTACCGAGGACTCGAGCTTCTTTAGCCAGTTCACATATTGGTCCTGCTCCTTTTTGTGTAGGTGGAGGAGGAGAAAGTTCGTCAAGCTTTCTCCAATACCCTTGGCGACTAAGTAGTCTTTCAATGCATCTTGTAGATAAGGGTCCAAACAACTGCCGCAGCAAGCGAAGAAGATGCATTAATGAACAATGTAAATTCTGAAGAACCAAAGCAACAAATGAAGAGATTCGAAGAAGAAATTTAATCAGTCTAGCTATCACAGCGATAGGAGACACAGAAAACTTTTGCGTCATGCAATGCTACTATCAAAATTTATCCTCAGTAATGCAGTCCAATGATAAAGACAAACTTCTTCCGCATCAATGAGATCGAATTCAGAAACTTTTAGGCTTGTACGCAACTTTTGCTCCCTTGTTTCATGAACCTATAGAAATCCATCACCCGAGGGTCTACGTCGACCACTGATTGGTTGGATAAACACTTGCGCTCCGCAAGACAAGCCTTACAAGAGGCATCCTCAGAATCTCCTCACAGAAGGTTTCTCCCTTCGGATGACAAAAGTTCAAAGTCTACTGCCACTATCATTTTCATCAGATGCCTAAGTTTTGCATCTTCATAAGCAACAGTTTAAAGAAAAATCTCAATCCAGCACTGCTTTCCAAGGAGGCAAGCCCATTTTGAAACTGGAATCACAAGAACCACTGAAAACACTATGCATATGAACTAGAATCCGTGCTTTATTTTCGGGCCCGGAATTTTCTCTCAGAATTTGTCAGAAGAGAAGGTAGTTGTTTTTGGAGTAGCAAGAAATGGAGGTGTTCTGGAACTTTGCAGTGTGGCTGGAGATATTTAATTACAAGGTTTCTCAAGAAGTTTCGGTTTTCTGTGATAGAGCTATCATAGCTTCTTTGTCAGTTGAAACCTATAACATTTAAATTTCTCACTTCTTTCAATTAGCTTAAGCTGGGATGATATGGTTTGAAACTATTCTCCAAATAGGGGTTTTTCTTCTTCTTGTATTCTCTTCCAGTCTTCTTTAGCCTTTGTTTTTTGTGTGTGTGTGTGTGTTCCTGCTCTTTCTTTTGAGGACTCCTTATCATCTCTTTTGTATATTTCTTTCCTCCATTTTACTTTAGTTCTTCAGTCTCATAAAAAGCATGGGTTCAAACAACTTTTATTTTACATATTCATCATATAACATAGAAGACATACCACAAAATTTTACCTGAATAAGGGGCCTCTGTAGGCTGAATTACTGATACTAGCTGAAGATTGAAGATAATAGGCCTTATGGATATCAAATCCCGACCCATCGTTGTCTATCTTATAAACTTCACAATCAAACTGCAGAAGAGATCTCAAGCCAGGCTTCTTCACGCATATCTTCATCAGCACATCCCTTGGAAGCACAACCTCTACCTCTGTTTCAAAGGGCAATGGACCCAACAAGGCTGAAACAACGACCTCCTCACCTGTCTCACATTTTCTCCGAAGAACCACATCTCGAGACTGTGCTGAGTCCCAGTCCACCACAAAATCTCCCAAAGCACCACCTTCAACGTCCTGTGAAATGATCATACATACAACTCAAATAAAGAACATTCAAAATAAAGAGCTATGCTCACTGTTTTCTTAACTTTATATGATTCAGACAATTCACATGTTTCAGTTCTTGTTTCCTTTTGTTTTCCCTGCCCATCAGCGAAGTGAACAATCAGAATTGATTACGTGCTTCTTTTGCTTATTCAAAATTTTTTAAAAATAACATAACGGAATATTGCAGTTACACTAACACCAAACATGAACCTCCAAGTTATATTCTCTTTCGCTTTATTTATCATTCTCTCCTTACTATGCCCTACAAGCGTTATGTCTGAGTGGGAGCCTCTCATTCACTTGTGTTCGGTCCCTCCAGTAAAAACATAGATTTTTCAAATTTTGATAGACGACAGAGTGCTTTACCGACGAGTAGGTATCAAGTGGATTAGACCTAATCAAACGAACGCCATACTTGATGAAGTGAATTCCCAAGATGAGCAACTTTTCACACATATATACACGATGAAATGAGCAACTACAAACTCGTGATACATCTTCTATGAAGTAAATTTTCTAGTCAGATTTTGTCAACCAGCTAATCCGTCTCTTGCTGACGGCACAATGCAGTGCATTTCCATTCCATTTTCTTCAAAAGGCGTGCTCAATAACATGTCAAATTAGTGGACTAGTACAATTTAGTGAGTAACTTTGGTTACTTTAGAATCACTTAACCTTTGTTTGGCATCCAACCAACCAACAACGTAAAGTTCTCAACAGCTATAGTAAAAAGTAAAAATCGTTACAGTGTAAAGCATTCTCACGTGTTATAGTTTTCAAACTAACATTTTAGTTATAACACGCTACAGTTTTCAAACTAATATTTTCAGTTATAACACTCTCCCAAACAACCTATTAGGATACCTCATAATGGGAAAGAAAAACACTTGATAAGAGTATTCACAAAATAGTTCCTCTTTCTCTCTGCTAACCCACTCAGAATAATACCATTTGCAAAATATAATCCCAAAACTCAACTTTGGCAGAAAAGCAGGTGCGTAACTGGAAATGAATCTCAAACCATAACTCAGGCTAACAATGAAATTCATTCAAGCTCGTTTCTACAATAAAATGATTAAAAAAAAAACCCAAATCCAAAAAAAGGTATAAAAAATAAAGTTGTTAAAAATGCTGACAAACTAAGTCATAAAGCGTTTCAAGCACAGCAATAACTGAAGAAGACGAGAGAAAAATCACAAAGAGGGAACAAGAGAGAACCCGAAAGGGATTGGAGGAGAGCTCGTGGGTAATCTCAGATTGCAAAATCTTGAGCAAGTTCAAATCTTGAAGAGCTTTTTGACCCTTCCGAAGGAGTGTGCTTAGCTTCCGCATTCTGCCTTTTTCCCCTTTCCACCCAGGAATCTGGGTGGGTTTGCGATATTGCTTTACAGCAACGGTTTTATGAACGGAACAAGTTAAAAAGTTAGTTGGGTTTTTCTTCTTTTTCTTCTTCCTTTTATTTTTTTTTATTTTTTTAAGGGTGTTGGGATTTTGTAGTATTTATCAAAAAAGCCAACATTGTGCGGCGGGGAATACTGTTGTGCTATGCACAAGACTGAAAATTGTGGTAATATAAAATTACTTTATATGAATATATACGGTGATAGAGTCAGGATTTTTTTAATAGTAGGGCTAAATGTTTTTAAATTAAGATTGTACTAACATATACATATGTTATAGTTTTTGTTGTTTATTAAATTAATTTATGACATATTGACATATAAAAATATTAATTTTATATCTAAGTATGAAAATATATTAACATTTGTAACAGGCACAAAAATGTTACAGAAAATCAAATTCAAAATATATGGTTTTAACTTAGATTACCCAAGTCAAATTCGATCAAAAATAATTGGTCTAGTCCATGTTAGGCCAATTCAGTTTTTTATTTGGCTATTTGACACGCACAATATCTTATCATATATCTACAAGTTTTGTCACTATGTATTGGAGCCTTAATTTTTGATCCCTTTTTCTTTACACTTTCCTTTATCTTTAGTTTTCAAATTTTGTCCATTCTTTCTCGAATTTTTTCTATTTCTTTCTAAAATTCAAAATTTATTCTTCATTTTTTTCTGCTTTTCTTAATTGTGTAGATCTTTTCCTTTGTTTTTTTCTCAAGTACCTCTCCAACCATTTTTATCTCTTTCTTTTCTTATTTCTTTTTTTTTTTTTTGTTTTCCAAGAATCTAAAATACCATCACTTGAGAAAATACTTCCCACTAATTTCTCAAAAGGTTCTTAGACAAAAATATAAGTGTAAAATCACTCAATTATGAATTTTCATGCATTTTGGCATTCCCAGAGATGTCAGGATGTTGCATAAAGTAAAAATTCGTTAAGTGACTTTAATCATAGTGTCAGCCTTCCAGGCATGGGTACCAATCTCAATACGATGAGAAGAAGAGCGCGTGCTATTGAGTTCAGATATAACAAATATGGGTGACAGACTTGTGAGAGTAAGTATTGTTCGCCTAAATTTGTGTCAGTAAATAGAGAGGACAAAATCTATTTCTACAAAGATGACCTTTCTAAAGAGAACTTGGATGACCTCTAAGCTACTCTTTAAAACTATCCTAATAGATATATTCAAGGTGTAATTTCTAAACTCTAGCCCAAATTTTATGCAGAAAGATAATGCCTTAAGAATCTGGCATTTAAAAAAATGTTTGCCAGTTTGTAAGAAATCTAGATGGGGAGTAAATCTGCATTCATAAATGTTATTTGAATGTTTCTACAAAAAAAAAAAAAAAAAGTTTTTTGTGCTTTGAATATTAGTTTATTTTTAGATTGTTATTGGTTTGTTTTTAAATTGTTACAGTAAATGGTAAATAATAAGTGTTTGATTTTATTTTATTGTTTTCTTTTAAAAATATTATATTATTAGATAAATCACGTAATGTGTTGTAATATGTTTGAAATTTTTGAATCTTATTTAGACGTTTCAAAATATTTGCCTTATTTGTTAAATACTTTATAGTATTTTGTCGATTTTCTTTTCAGTTGTCAAAAATTGTATAGTTTGATTCTATGTAGTGTGTTCGAAAGTGTTTTACAATTAGGTTAGTTTCGATATTCAAATTTAATTTTGTCAAAAAGCCTACAATATGTTATTTTTTTGGTGAAATTTTTATAGGTTCGTTTTACAATGTCAAAAGTTGCACAGTTAACACCGATTTTCAAAAGTTGATCTGATTATGTATCCTTTTTGTAAAATTGTGTAGAGTTGTTTTGAAAAATCTTTGAAAAACTTGTCTTAAGTTTCTAACCTGTATATATCTTATCTAGACTTTTATCTTTTCTTACATCACTTAATTGTTTTGACCTTTTAGTTCTTGTGCATTTTCATTTTCTTTAGGATCCCATTCAAGATTTAAAGAGTTTAGGCAGAGCAGACTTGAAATCAAAAACTCAAAAAATCAAATACTTAAAAAAAACAGTCATAGTACCAAGCATGTCTTCTCATTTATCTAGGAAAATCGACATTGTCTGTGTCTTTTGTAGTTCTAGTTCTAGAAAATATAGAGTCTACCTAGAAGCTGTAGAATGCTTAGGACAAGTTTTAGCATGTAGAAATATTAACTTAGTTTATGGGGAGGCAGCTTAGGGTTAATAGGGACTGTTTCAGCAGCAACACAATCTAATAGTTGCCAAGTCCTAGGGATTATGCCTAAAGTCCTAGGTGAGGGTAATCTTCGTAGGAAGACTAATAGGCATATAAAAAAAAAAAGTTAGGTGCATCTATGCATGTATAGAAGCCATGATTAATATAACTGATGCTTTTATAGCTTTGCTTAGTGGTTTAGGGATCTTTGAGAAAATGTTTATAGTTGCTAGTAAGAACTTATTGAGCGTCCATTCAAAACCATTAGGACTTTTGAATGTTAACAGTTTTTATAATGGTTTGTTGAAGTTTTTAGACCACGCTGTGGAAGAAGTCTTTATTGTACATGCGGGAAGAAAAATCTTCGTTACTGCTCCAACTGTTTAAGAATTGCTTAATAAAATGTATGTTATTCATTCGGAGTCTGACACTACAACTTTAAACCTAGATTGAGATAAAAGGTAGCAGGAAGTGACTATTAGATTTATACCTTCACCTGTGATTTTTCAATTTTCCCACATTATGTTCTTATTTTATGTTTGTGTGTTTTGAATAACTGCTTTTCTCCAAGTGATTTGCCTTTTTTACTCTATCTTTTGTGAGGTTGTTTGTTTGTTTTTGTGGCATGTTGTTGTCAACACCTTTAGATTTATTGATTCTAATGCTAGAATGACTAATATTATGGAGTATTTAGAACTCCCCAAACGTATCCCATTTAAGGTCTGATGTTTTGTTTATCAAAGAGAGCTTTGTATTCTCGAAACATAATCACATTATGAGGTCCGATTTTTTTTTTCTTGTTTTTGAATTTCTATTTGTAATATGTTTGGTCAGATATATTTGGAGTGTTTAATTAATTTTGTTTTCTTAATAATTGCTAATGAAACTTGTTATATATATTTAGCATCAAAAATAATATTGTGTTTAATAATTTTTTTATGTATATTACTAAACTAATTTGTTTGTACATTAATGGATATGCTTTAAGAATTTGTAAATGATACATGGTAAGTTATTAGTAATATGTAAGTGTAGGATCATTATCATTTTGTAGGATGTCGATTGAGAACCTTTGTTTTAAAAATACCAATAACATTTCGGATGCTATTTTTATTATCTTTAACTATAGTGGATTGATTAAAGACATCTTATGATCAAAGGAAAATGTTGAATATAAAGTAGAGATTTTTTTTTTAGCATAAATTTCAGTAGCTGTTTCTAAATGAATAAGGTGGTCAATATTGAGTAATTTTTCAAAGAAATTAATGTTTCTAAAGTCTTTTTTCTAAATTTATATCCCAAAAATATTTAGCCTTTGCTAATTCATGAAGCTTTTGATTTTTTTGTTCTTGAAAATGTTTTAAATATATATATATTTTTTTTTGCAAAAAAGTATAAATGAGTTGTTCTTTATATTGTGTTTTTTTTTTTTTTGTAATAAAGATGGGTTTATATAATAACAAATATTACACAAAACTTAAATTCAAATGATATTAAAATATTCACAGTAATATTTGATAAATCATATAGAACTCAATATCATAAAACACATTAAAGATATATATATAGCTTTAAAAAAACTCGCCTCTTGCTATTGGATAAGTGGAAATTGTTACAGTATGAGAATCAATTTATATACATGTACATACAAATATAGATACATATGTTGATCTAATAATTTAATCAAAAGTGTGCTATTATTTTTTTACTGTTTTTCTTTCCCTCTTTTGTTAGGAAATTAGATTTCTATATTTGGCAAATTATTAGGAAATCATATTTCCTATATTGGGCAACATATAATTCTCAATCAATTATATAAGCTATTTAATATGGGTTGAAATTTTGGTGATCTCAATTAACGTTCAAAACCCATTAATTACGAAAATTAATATGGAGTAAATTGAGTAGATATAATTTAGGGGATTATGGAACTCTATACGAAGACTATTTTGGTTGTGGTCCCCAATATACCAAAAACACGTTATAGTCTCTTTTTCCCCATCAGGAAAAGTGACGATAATCCTATTGAGGAGTTGAGGCGTTTTGATTGAGGAAGATCACAAACCACCATTCCATTGTTCGATCAATACTAATGGATCCAGGTATTTTATTTGTTAATTAATCCTCAATAATCTGGCATGATACTGATCCTAGGCTTAATTGTGTTCTTGCTCTAGGATGTTCTCATAGAGATTTTTTTGGATTTATTGGTTAAGAATTATTACTAACAAGTGGTAGCAGAGCGGGTTATCATTGTTAGATTATTGGGATTTTTTTGCACGTTTGTATATATGTTTCATGAATTAATCGATGTAGTTGTAAACATGTATATTGGTTATGGATATACTCTCGTTACTCTCGGTATATGCATATATATATATATATATATATACATCCTCATTACTTTAAAAAAAAAAAGAAGTGAGTCGTTTTTTGAATTTATTTGCATATATATATATATATACATGTATATATGCATAAATGCATATCTGAAATAGAAATTCTAGTGTATATATATACATACGTACACACACATACTTTAGTTAGTTTAAAGTGCTGGACATATATATATGTGTATATATACAACTCACGTTGCTTTTTTTTTTTTTTTTGCACATTTGGATGTTGCTTTCTACAAGTTTTTGATGAAAACTCAGGTTATAAATCATTAAGTTAATGATTTTCTAAGTTTTTGGTGATTAAAATCATCATTTTTGGTGTTTAGAAGGCAAAGAAAAAGGCGGGTTTGCAATTTGGATCCAATTGGATCCGTTTCGGGTCGAGCAGAACCTGTCATAAGGTAGAAGACAACCAAAAAACGAGTAGTCGTTTTTCCTACATGTGCAGTAGTTGTTTGGTTCAAAACGACATGTCGTTTTCTTAAGGTTGGCTGCGAAGTCATTAGGTTTAAAACGACACATCATTTTTTGGTAAACTAAATGACATGTCGTTTTCTTACAGATGGCTACAAATTTTTCCCTTCTTCAAACGACACGTCGTTTAAAAAAAATTAAAAGTAAAAAAAAATAATAAAAAAATAAATTTTTTTTTGGGTACCCATTTCCAAATAAAAGTTTAATGTTCTAAAATAGATTAATTGAAATAATATGCTACCAAAGTAGCCTCTTTTGTATAAATTAATTTATTTTAAAATGTCAAAATAATTGTGTATATATAATTCATGCGAATATTAATTGACCCAAAGGAAGGCTAATGTTTGACTGAATTGCATATTCACATATAGTAATGATATGTGATAATTATTAAGTTTTCCATGTGAATAATAGTCAGTCCAAAGAAAGACTATTTTTTGACAGGAATTATTATCAGTATTTGATTACTATACCAAGAATACCACTTACAAGTTGATATCTCCATCCAAAGACTAGATATTAATGTTGTGCTAGGTATCTTAATTAAAGGCCCATATATATATATATATATATATATATTGTTTTAATTTTATTTATTTTGTTCTCTATCGAGTCTCAATTGCTATAGCTACGAATGTTTCTACTCAAGTCAATAACATCCCAATGCTGAATGGGACGAACTTCAAAATCTGGAAGAAAACCATGGAAATAGTCCTCGGTTGTATGGATTTGGATCTTGCACTTAGGTCGGAGCGACCCATTCCTACTACGGAAAACCCTAATGAGGTTAAACGTGAAAAATGGGATCGCTCTAACTGAATGTGCTTAATGATCATGAAACGCACCATTCCTAAAGCGTTTCAGGGCTCTATTACTGAGAGCAAGAATGCCAAGAAGTTCATTGAGGAAATTGAGCAATATTTTGCCAAAAATGAAAAGTCAAAGGCAAGTAGCCTTTTGGCTAAACTCGTCTCCATGAAATATAATGGCAAAGGGAAGATAAGGGAGTACATCATGGAGATGTCTCATCTCACATCGAAACTCAAGTCACTTAAGTTAGAGCTGTTAGAAGACTTGCTCGTGCACTTGGTTTTGATCTCTCTTCCTACACACTTTGGGCAATTCAAAGTGAGTTATAACACTCAAAAGCACAAATGGTCCTTAAATGAGCTTATATCTCACTATGCGCAAGAAGAAGAGAGGCAGCAGCGGGATAAGACTGAGAGTGTTCACTTGGCTTCAACCTCTCAAAACAAGAAAAAGAATAGAGCTAAGGATACTGCGTGTAATGACCGAGAAAATTTCATTAATAAAACCTAATATTTAATTGGGTTTAATTAGTGAATTTACTTTTAAAAAAATATGATTTTTGTAAAAGTTGTAATTTTTATACAAAATTACGATAAAGTATGAATAAATGACATTGATTGCATATTTTATGGCATATGTGATGAAATGTTAGATATGGTGAAATACAGATTTTATGAGTTGAATTACTTAAAAATCTGTAAATAGTATCCATAAAATGAATTTTATATCATAATTAATTGTAAAATTGTGACATAAATGAACGAATGATTAGAACGTAAATGGGACACGGAGGTTGTCCAAACCCTAACTTGGGGTAGAGAGGAGGCCGAAGCAGTATAAGAATACTGCTAAGTGATAATGTAGATACGAAAAATATTATGATTGGCCTCTAAAATTGAATGAAAAGTAAGCTAAATTATTTTTATACAGTCTAAGGATAGAAAATATATTGATTTGACCACGGCAGTATAAGAAAAATACTGTGTGATAAAAAATTACACTGTGTAAATTTTTAGCCCAACAAAGTGGACACTTGTTAGTTTGTAATTAGGCCACCAAGCCCTAAAAGGTGGCCCAATCATGTGAGGACACCTAGTGGTATACTCATGGGTTACCATGAGTCACCAAATGGGATAAGAATGCATTTAATGCATGGTTATCACAAAATTTTTTCTCTTTCTTCTTTCCCAAGTTCGGTAGCCATTGAAGGAAGCTTTCAAAAAATTTTCTTAACCCCAAACTTTGCAAAAACAACCCCGAAACAATTTTAGAAGCAAATCCAAGGATTTTCACAAGATTTAAGGTGAAATTCTAAACTTTTTATTGAGTTTTCAAGGGGTTTATCATGGGTTGAAAGGGGAATATTAACCCATGGTATTTTTACATGAAAAGGGAGTTTGGAAGGCAGATCAAAAGGGATTTCAAGGCTAGAAATCAAAAGGAGGTCATTTTGGTAAGTTTTGGTATTCAAAGTTTTGAAATTTAAGGAATTTTGTTTGGATTTTTATTTTCTCAAGTCCATATGAGTTCTTGAGCTTATGGTTGATGGAATTACATGTGAATGTGATGAATGACCTGTTTAGATGATGAGGTTTTGATTTATGATGCAAAACGGTAGTTTTTGCATAAAATAATTTTTTTGCAATTTTAAGGTTAGACTTTGCAAAAATGGAGTTTGAGCATGAGAATGATTTGAGTTAGGCATAGAATGGTCTCTGCAGGGGTATATTTGAAACTTTGAAGAGGATTTTGAGAAAAACGTCCTTGGGACTAAATTGAAAGAAAATTTCTTTTCTCGGCAGATTTGAAAAAAGGCTGAAAACACAGCTGTGCAGTGAGATTTTGGGAAAAGTTAAAACATATAAGTTATAGATCTCAATGAAACTGTTAGGTGCAGAGCGAACGATTCGACAAAAAACTCAACCGTTTGTGAGTTTTTGAATTTTTAAGAATATGTTAAAAGTGAAAAAAAAGTATTAAAATGGCAAAAAAGTCATTTTAAAAAATGATTCAAGGTGTGTTACTTTGAGCAAAAATGTTTCTTATAAAAAATCAAAATTTTTGATGTAAAGAGAAAATTTTAGCCCCGGGGGCAAAATTGTCACAATTTTTGGTTTAGGCGCTAAACCGTAAAGTTTTATTAAAAAAGGGCTTAAGTGTGAAATGAAGTGATACGAGCCACTAGGACATTATTATTAAGTTAATAAGTGGCTATTGATGTTAAAATAATAGAATCGAGCTCGGATCAGTTAATAAGGCACGGAGGGCAAAATCGTCATTTTTATCCGAATAACCCGAGTAGCTCTAATAAGGTCACAAATAGGAAAAGAAAGTGATTAGAAATATTTATACCCTTCGTAAGTAACGATAGGCTAGAATTAGAAGGAAATAAGAAAATCAATATTTGTAGAGTTGTATACAGTTATGCAATTCAAACAATTAAGTAACGAACGTTTTGTAATGAAACGTATTGGAATTGGCTAATAATTTTGTAATTGGCCAACAGGATCCTAGGAGTCTAGGAGACCGAAGATCGAAGTTGATTTTTGCAGTGCTTGAAAGCAAGTAAGTACCCTTCCCACCTACAATATGAAATGGTAGGTGTAGAATGTGTAAATATTCATATTAGGGTATATATTACAATGCAAACTTGTATGTTGTTATGAAATGAATATCTAAGAGGTATAGAATCGATGCCTGTGTATATACGATTAGAATACCTAAGTATATAACATGTTATGTATTGTTATGTACAAGATATTGTGTATCAGTGTATACAATAATGAATGCATGTATGTATACGAAGTAGGTACTTATGTGTACTCCGCTATGCATACGAACTCATATATCATGGATAACATGTGATTATCATTTCATGCCTGGTATGACAACCATATTAAATAAATTGGTAAATATGTCACCAGAAGTTAAGAAAAATGTCATATCGCCTCCTGAAGTAAGGGGAGTTTAAAGGATAAAATATGGTCACAGTGTTACGTAGACCTAAATGATATTGCGCAATGGTACGAACACTTAGGCCCTAATGAAAGATAAGAAATGATCAAGATAAGGAAAGTTCATAAGAAAGCATAATTGAATCATGCATCCAATTGATTGTCCATATGGGATTTATGGTACTTACTGGGCATTAGCTCATTAAGTTTTTCATGCTGTAGGTATTTTGATGAGAAGATCAGAATAAATTGTAATGATGAGCTGGTAGATGAATGATGAGTGTAGATTAGGTATAGAGTTCGCTACTGAATGTTTTTGCTGTGCATATTATAAGTTATTTTGAAAAGGAATGTTTGAACAAGAAAATGTTGTAAAAGTAAGAATGTTTATGTAAAAATAAGTGTGAGGAAGTATTTTGGGATTTACCAAATTTATTGTAAAGTAAAGTATTTATTTTAGTTTCGAAAAAAAAATTCTAAGTTTTTGCCCCTAAGTATGCAAGGAAAAGTTTCATCACAGCCTGAAAAGGTGGATTGCGACACTGCGAAAGGTTCTTCTCAATAGAAAAAGAAACTAAAGAAGCCAGATGAGGATTTTACCTACTACTTCTGTAAGAAGCTGGGACAAATGAAGGAGTGTCCCAAATATGCCGCCTGGCATGTAAAGAAGGTAACTTCTAACTTTTATTTGTTCTGAAGTTAATTTAGCTTCTATATCAAAGAATACTTGGTGGGTGGATTCCGGTGCTACTATTCACATAAGTATGTCTATGCAGGGTTGTTTGTGGAACCGATCGTCAAGTGATGCTGAAAGATTCATCTTTGTGGGTGACAACAATAAAGTTGCGGTGGAGGCTATAGGGACTTTTAGATTACGATTAAGAACTAGAATTTATTTGAATTTATATGAGACTTATATTGTACCGTCTTTTCAATGGAATTTAATTTCTATTTCTTCTTTGGACAAATCAGGATTTTCTTGTTCATTTGGAAATAATAAAGTTAGTCTCTACCAAAATTCAAATTTTATTGGTTCTAATTCATTAATTGATAATCTATACATGCTTGATGTTGTTAGTTCCTATAATGAAATACTGCAAACAAGTTCACGTGGTACAAAGCAAAAATTAAACAAGAATTCCACCATCTTATGGCATAAGTGTTTAGATTATATCTCTAAATAGAGAATTCAAAGACTCGTGTCAGATAGAATTCTTGAACCCTTAGATCTGACAGACTTTCAAGTCTATATCGAGTGTGTTAAGGGAAAACAAACAAACACAAGAAAAATAGGTGCCAAAAGAGCTAAAGATGTCTTAGAACTCATACATATTGATATATGTGGTCCATTCCCTACAAATTCTTGGAATGGACAGCAGTATTTTATTACGTTCGTAGACGACTACTCTAGGTATGGTTATCTACACTTGATACATGAGAAGTCACAATCCCTAGACGTTTTCAAGTCTTTCAAAGTAGAGGTTGAACTTCAACTTGGAAAGAAAATTAAAGCTGTCAAATCTGACCGTGGTGGTGAATACTACTGCAGGTATGATGGATCAGGAGAACAACATCCAGGACCCTTCGCACTTTTCCTCAATGAGTGCGGAATTGTTCCACAATATACTATGCCCAGGCAAACCTAGCATGAATGGTGTTGCAAAATGATGAAACCAAACTCGTAAAGATATGGTGAGGAGTATGATTAGTCATTCTTCTTTGCCAGAGTCACTTTGGGGAGAAACGTTAAAAAATGCAGTTTACATCCTTAATAGAGTACCAAGTAAATCAGTTGCCAAAACCCCCTATGAAATTTGGACAAGCAAGAAGCCCAGCATTAGGCACTTGTATATTTGGGGTTGTCCAACTGAGGCACGGCCTTACAGGCCACATGAAAGAAAACTGAACTCAAGGACGGTTAGCTGCTTTTTTGTTGGTTACGCTGAACACTCTCGAGGGTATAAATTTAAAAATCCCACAACAAGATCCTTTTTCGAAACAGAAAATGCAAGATTCCTTGAGGATGTTAAGTTTGGGGAGGAAGGAAACATAAGAAATGTTGTCTTTGAAGAAGAATCTGCTATTGACGATGATCAAGTCTTTATACCTATCACTGTTCAAGATGCAGCTCCAGCATTAAACAGCAATGTTCAGATCCTGTTCCTAACATTGTTCCAGACTAAGACAACAATGAAATTCTTCCTCTAGCACCACCTGTAGAACTAACTCAACAACCTCAAGAAGTGCCATTAAGGAGATCCAATAGGGAGTAGAGAAATGCGATTCTAGATTATTACATCGTCTTTCTCCAAGAACATGAGGATGGCACTGGTTTGACAGCAGATGATCCGATCAACTTCTATCAAGCCATGCATAGTTCTAACTCTTAAAAATGGATTAATGCCATGAAGGATGAGTTGAAGTCTATGAAAGACAATGATGTTTGGGATCTCGAACTGCCTGAATGTGTGAAACCCATTGGTTGCAAATGGATATTTAAAACCAAGAAGGATTCAAAGGGCAATGTCGAGAGATACAAGGAACGTCTAGTTGCCAAAGGCTTTATTCAAAAGGAAGGCATAGACTATAAAGAGACTTTCTCTCTGGTATCTTTGAAAGACTCTTTTAGAATCATAATGGCACTAGTGGCTCATTTTGATCTAGAGCTACATCAGATGGATGTCAAGACTGCGTTTCTCAACGGAGACATTGATGAGACGATTTATATGGTACAGCCAGAAAACTTTGTATTGGGAGATTCAAATTCGATGGTTTGTAAATTAAAAAAAATCCATCTATGGTCTTAAACAAGCTTCCTGTTAATGGTATCACACGTTCCATCAAGTCATCACCTCGTACGGTTTTGAGGGAAATGTTGTTGATGAATGTGTATATCACAAGTTTAGTGGGAGTAAATATATCTTCCTGGTGTTATATGTCGATGACATTCTACTCGCTAGCAGCGATATAGGCTTACTGCATTAAACCAAGAAATTTATGACAAGTAATTTTGAGATGAAAGATCTTGGTAATGCCTCTTTTATATTAAGTATTCAGATACTGAGAGATTGTTCTCGAGGTATCCTAGGGTTGTCACAAAAGAGCTATATCAATAAGGTTTTGAGTAAATTTGGCATGAAAGATAGTAAACCAAGAGACATGCCCGTAGCTAAAGGAGACAAATTTAGTCTCAAACAGTGCCCCAACAATGACATTGAAAGAAAATAGATGTAGAAGATTCCCTATGCATCAGTAGTAGGGAGTCTGATGTATGCATAAGTTTGTACTCGTCCCGACATAACATATATAGTGGGAGTTTTGGGCAGATTCTTCAGTGATCCGAGTATGCAACATTGGAAGGCAACAAAATGCGTAATGCGTTATCTAGGGAGAACAAAAGACTACATGCTCACTTATCGAAGATCAAATAATTTAGAGATCATTGGGTATTCTGACTCTGATTTTGTGGGATGCCAAAACAGCAGGCACTTCACATTGGGTTACATTTATATGATGGTTGGAGGAGCCATCTCATGGAAGTCTGCTAAGCAGACTCTGATAGCTCCTTTAACCATGGCTACGGAGTTCATCGCTTGTTATGAGGCATCCAACCACAGGATATGGTTACGAAACTATCAACCATGGATGTTGTCCCTATTGATGCCTTGAAATTTTGATGTTCTATGTTTTTTGTTTTTTGGACACTGGATTATTCAGTTTTCTGCAGAATAAAGATTGATAGTTTATAATTCTATTTTTGAGCTTGCTTATGTTTTCTATATGCAATGTTTGCATTAGACTAAGGACTTTGAATTGATCTCACTAAAGACTAAAGAAGGACCAGTTAGAAATAGACATGTTTGAGATCATATTATATGTAATTTCCATGCTACTCATCCATATTTGATTTATGTCATTGAGTATGATAGTATTGTGATGATTGTGGTTTAGTCTCGACTATACTGAGACTAAAGTTGCGATAGTTTCGTTACTACCATATGAGATGGACTAGTATTGCTTAAGGTTAAATAGTTTACATATGCACGCCTAAGGAATTTAGAGATATAATTGCTTCAAGAATAATATGTAGCCCAAGTGGGAGATTGTTAGGAAATTAGATTTCTATATAGGCAAATTATTAGGAAATATATTTCTTATATTGGGCAACATATAATTCTCAATGAATTATATAAGCTATTTAATATAGGTTGAAATTTTGGTGACCTCAATTAACATTAAAAACCCATTAATTACGAAAATTGATATGGAGTAAATTGAGTAGATACCATTTAGGGGATTTATGGAAACCCTATATGAAGACTATTTTGGTTATGGTCCCTAATATACCAAAAACACATTATAGTCTCTTTCCTCCCCATCAAGAAAAGTGACGATAGTCTCATTGAGGAATTGACGCGTTTTGGTTGAGGAAGATCACAAACCATCAGTTCCACTGTTCGATCGATACCAATGGATCAAGTATTTTATTTGTTAATTAATCCTCAATAATCTGGCATGATATTAATCCTAGGCTTAATGTGTTCTTGCCCTAGGATGTTCTCATATAGATTTTTTTGGGTTTATTGGTTAAGAATTAATACTAACATCTTTTACTTGTTTCTTCATCACTGGAAAACAGAAAATTGTAAAAAAAAAAAAAAAGGAAGTTAGAAATGTTGAAGTATATATATTATTATTATTCAAATAATTTAGGAGGACTTATATTACCTAGGCCTTGGATGTTTTCTTAAGGGTTTGTTGTTTTTGCTTCCGAACTAAAATCATAAAATATTATTAACACATATATTTAATGAGATTAATATTAATTTTTTTCAAATGTTTGATATAAACTGGTAAATGTATTTTACTTTATAGTTAATTTTTTAGGATCTAGTGTTTTCGAATCTATTTTAGGAGAGGCTTGTAACTGCAGTGGTGTTGCTAAAAGCTCAATAACTTCAAAATTTTTTAAAAAAATTACAGTTGATGCTCCTCTCCACCGAAAATAAACTTAAAATATCTTTTTTTGTCCTTCAACTGATCGATAATTGGTGGGATTATAGACGGATCAGTAAAACCTTCATCAACTATTAATGCTAAACATGGTTTTTTATAAGTGCATGCGCAACTCGTCAAAATATGATAAACATCATGTCTGCCGTGTTGTCTTTGATTTATGTATTTAATTTATACTTGTTATAAATAAAATAAATAATTCATATACTTACTTATTTATTATAATTAATAAGAATAAATAAATTTTAATAACAAGTTGCAAGTATTGTGTATTATCATACCACCATCTAGTTCCTGATTGTAAGCATTTATAAATATGGTATGGGTGTTATGTTTATATTGCCGTGATTATCATATCATATCCGGTTCCTGATTGTTTTAGTTGCTGATAACATCTTGGGCAAAAGTTATAGTATCAACCTTGACATGTGAAGAATCCATTTATTGTAGCTTTTATTGTAAATTTAACACCTTGTGTAAATAAGGAAAAGTTATTAATTTGAGCAACAATATTAATAAATTCATTTTAATTAATATTAAATTGATTGTTTTCTAGATCTAATGCTTTTAATTCTCTTATTGTTATTTTGTTGGCTAACTTTTGTTCTTCAATTGATTTCATTGGTGTTGTTGATGCTGATAGGAAATCCATTTTTTGAGTTTTATAAGAGAATCTGTAAATGCAAAGGTAAATATAATTAGATAAAAAATTTTAACAAAAATAAATTATGAAGCGAATAATTTTTTCTAAATAATATAGTATTATTATTTTTACCTTGCCTTTAATGTTTTTGGTTTTGAAATATCTAGATCAATGCAATGAATAGTGCTACAGTGCTTGAAACATATGGATTCCCTACTTTTTCAAGATTAAAATGATTAGTATTAGATTATATTAATTGTGTCTATATATGTGATTTTGTTAAGAAAATTTTGAGATATTACCAAGATATTGTTTTACTGCCATTGCTGCAAAAATTGCTGCAACTAGTCTATCAATTGATTTCAAAATGTTTTCATCAAATTCTTCTGCTATTCCCCCACATTGTCACTTGCATTTTTTCATTTCTGTTAGAAAATATAGAATGAAAAGATTTAGAATAAAGAATTAAATGATATAAAAATGCTTAGATGTTTTTTTAAATTATTTTTGATATAATTATAATAAAAAATATATTAAAAATTAATTTACCTTATATTTTGTATCATTATGGTGCGTCTTGGGGTTGTTTTGTTGCTGATATTTATTTGTTCAATTTAATTGAACACTTGTTAAGACACCGATAATTATTGTAAACATATATTCATTAACTAATAATGGTTTTAGTTTATTGAAACTAGTAAATAACATTACTATTTAGAAGTTCATTGGAGTTGACTCTTTATTGTAATTGTTGAAATTCAACAAAATTGAATTTATAAAATGGAATATGTGACAACTCCTTTATAACTGGGATGAAAGATGTAGCACTTGTAAATTGCAGCATTGCATTATGGGGAACTACTTTGTATCTTGGCTTATTTTGATTCATGAAGAAGTTGCTGATGTCATCAATTACATTCAGTTGGATTTTTTAGAACTGGCGTTAGAAACACGGGCTTGTACTAATCCTTGAATTGCTTCATGCTGCAAATGAGAAGGATAAAATTGTTATTTACTTTATAAATTTAATGTTAAATAAAAGATAATGCAGTATGATGGCTATGACAGTGATTACCTCTTCATCAACTAGAAGGCAATTAAGACTGATTAAACGTCCTGTTGTAAAATTATCGTTTGTCTATAATCTGCAAATTCTTGCTCTAATAGTCCCATAAACTTCATTTAGTTTTAGTGCGTGAATAGGTGTCGTCATTTTCTCTGATTGCTAAAAATAGTAAATAATTATTTAGTCATTAATAAACGAATGATATTATTGAATGCGTGTCTAAGTTATTAATAATATATTATTTTATTACAAAACAAAAGTATTATTATGAACATTTTTATTTAATATTGTGTAAAATTTCTTAGTATACAATGTTTTTATATGATATAGATATTTATTAATTGAATTATGAATTAATATATGCAATCCTTTTGGTGTTGTTACTCTTGATAAAGCAACATATAATTGTTCAAGTGTGAAAATTTCGTTTTGTAAATAAAGACCAATTTTATTTAGGGATTGTCCTTGGCTTTTATTTATTGTCATGGCATAACAAATTTTTATAGAAAATTATCGTCTTTTTAGTGCAAAAGGCTACTTAGATTCATTGACAATCATTTATATCCTTGGAATATAAACTTTTTCATTAGTATTATTTGAACTTATGATTTGTCCTTCTATAATATAATTCGTCAATTATGTAATGATAAGTCTTGTTCCGTTACACAATCCCATTGGTTGGTTTAAATTCTTTAATAGCACAATAGGAATTATAATTTTAAGATTTCATTCATGTAGCGGTACACCATTGAAATTTAGGATATGTAAAAATTCTTGAGGATATAAAAGATTAAGTGCATCTATATTTTTTAATGAAGGTGCTATTATGTTATAACTATAATAAGATTTTAATTCACCAGCTACTAAAGATAATATATGGTTATTAATATTGTTAGTTGTTTTATTTTTTGGAGTTATTATTGCTTGTTGTTTTAAATATTCTATGTTGTTAAAATAATTATTGAAATCGTTGTATATTATTGCTGAAATCTTTTCAATTAGATTTGATTAATAATGAATTATGTATTTTTTTCTAGTATTTTAATCTATATAGCATCTTCATTTTCTAAGTCCTTTTTTTTCCATCAGTAGTGCCATTTCCTACGTTTAGTATCTAGTTTAAAAATTTTGTTATTTTTGCTTTTTCTTGTTCTATAATGTTATGGTGTTTTAATCTGATATTTGTTGTTAACGTTAAAATTCAAAAATGTGGCCATAAATAGAAATTGTTTATGCTTGCATTCATTATGTGTTCTTTTTTTCCTATAGGAATAAAAGGTAAAATTTGTAGAAAATCACCTCCCATGACAACAGTTATTCCACTAAATGCTTGTTCTAAATTATTTTTTAAATCTCGAAGTACTTTGTCTAATGCTTCAAAACAAGGTTTATTATTCATAGGTGCTTTATCTGATAATATAAGCAATGTTTTTCAATTAATTTAGCTAATTGGGTTCTTTTTCTAATATGACAGGTAGAAAATTTATCTATTAATAATAGTATTCGATTTTTATATTTGTCTAATATGACAGGTAGAAAAATTGTCTAATAGTCCAATTTTTATATTTGTTATTCTAAACATATTTAGCAGGAAATTCAATATAAGTAAGTTCTCTAGCTTTGAAATTAAATTTGTTATTTTCTATCCATTCAGTCAAAGTTATTTTATGAATTCCTAGCTATTTTATTAGATTAGTAAGATGTTGATCTAAGTGAAATTTTACATTTTGCATACATGGTAAATAATATGATAGTCATTGAATAGCTAGATTTTTGTGATGTATTAGTTATTCGTATAACTTCACATAGCTTCATATGGTGTTATATATTGGCAATTGTTATAATTTTTAATTTTATCTACTTCTTGATAAAAAAATCTATCCAAATCGTTCTATATGTATATTATCTTCTATTATTATTTTGATTATGTCTAGATATTTTATAAGCATAGATTGAGAACAAATTTCAGCATTTATATGAGCATGAAATTTTAAACATATGTCTTTCTTGTAAGGGACTACAAATCTATTATCTAATTTAATGCCTTTTTTTACATAAAAAATTGTATTTCTACATTTGTAATTGACAAATCCATTTTCCTCAATAGTTGTTTTATTTCTGAATTGTTTGGGGAACTTTTTTAAACATTCTGAGTTTTTCATATATGGAGCATTTGTTTTGGCAATGTTACATGGTCCATGTATCCTAAATTTTGCTAAGATATTATATTCTAAGGGATTTTTTTTTTTCAGAATCAAGTATTTCTACAGAAATAAACTTGTCTATTTTTAATAGTTCATGAAGTTTTCGTCTGGATATAACCAGAATAAAAAATGACAAAGCGGTAAACCTTGTTTTTGAAATTCAACTGCACATAGAACTACAAAATAAAATAAAAGAAAGAAAAAATGAATTGTGTTATTTTTTATTTAATTAAAGATAATCTAATTTTTTTTATTAATGAGATAAAATTAGAGCTAAAAAAGTAAACTAACCTACAATAATTATTCCAAGTATTTTTCAGTTTAAATGGATAAAATATGACCTAATTTCATTTTGAAAATTCTGGGGATAATATCTAGTCTATCTTCGGGTTTTTAACCTAGAATTCTGGTGAGAGCTCTAGTAATTTCAGACTATTTGGGATTACAGGTGAATGTTATGAATAAATCTAGATCTCTATAGTGTCTACAAATTGCCATTGCATCATGATAATTTTGAACCATAGATCTAGGACTTCCTGTGTGGCTGGAAGGGAGGATAATTCTTTTGCCTATTGCTTGTGCATTTATGTCTCCTCTAGTAATGGCATCTTGAATACCTTGATAAATTTCAGATCTCAATTTTTTTTATTTTTTCTAATCTAGTCTAATCGATCTTCTTCTACAGAACCATATGCATCAACTACATATTGTTGAAATAATCTTCCACCTCTAAACAGAGTATTGCCATGGGCTTGACGTTGTTGTGATTGATAGCAATAAAATGCTTTCATAGAAATTCTTTTTCTTGAAGGGTATTTATTTGAATCATTTATTTTCCATTTTAAATCAATTCTACAACCAATTTTTCCATAAGGAAATAGCAGAGAATATTGCAGAGCCATATAAGATGGATGTAATTTTGTAGTTCTTTGCAAAGTATTGGTTTTGTCATGGATTATAATATCTCTTCCTTGTTCATATTCACCAAAATCTCCAAAATTAAACTACCTATGTCATTTGAAGGGGGCAATTCATATTGATTGCTATATGTGTATCTTCGACTTATAAGTCTTAGTTTCAATGAAGGGATTTCATGTTTTTGGTATCTATCATTTACCATTCGAAAATGTTTAACTAATTTATTAGTTTCTCAAGTGTTTTGATCAAATTTTTGTTCATTGATTTAGTTAAATTTTTTAAGACATCATCGAATGAGAATGTTGCCATTTGATTTTGAATTTTATTTTCTATATCATATATATAAAGTTATGCAAAATTTGGAGGATTATTATTAACTGGCAATATAGATCCCATCAGATGATGTACATGTCCACTTATTTTAAAGATGTATGGAACGTTTAAATTTTTGGTATTTGATTCTATATTGGCTTCAAATCATGTAAATGCAAACATAAAGTTATAAGTACGAATAGCTTTTTGGAAGTGTATACTTATTGGTCCTCCATAATAATTAAGTAAATTATCTAATATAGGAGGAGTTTTGTTAAGACAATCTTTACATCTTTACAATAAAGATTAAATTTGGGTGGATTGCTATTTTTTATTTGTTCATTGAACTAGAAAAGAGCACCACAATGTTCACAGGTGCAAGAACGGTTTCCAAGATCGAGATATTTATCAGTAACACCTATAGAAAAACACCAAAGAGAAAAAAATATAATACATAAAGAATTTGTATTTTTGTTATATAAGGGTTTTGTAATTGTGTAAATAAAATATTTATCACAGGCAAAACATTACATTTTTTATTGTAATTTCGAGAAGTTGATGGTTGTGTTTCATTAGATGTTTGCATTTGAGACTCAGAAAAGGCCAACATTGCGTCAAGTCTGGATCGAGAAACACTTGTCGTAGTAGTTTCAACGTTTCTATCTCGTTCATTTGGATCTTCATTATTTGACATAATGAAATCTTGATCTATGTCTAAAATGGTATTGCACTTAAGCCGATGATTTTGTTCTAATATTTTTTTGTCATTCTTTTCTTATTCATCTGCTTATTTAAAATAAAAGGAAATTATTTTGTTATCATAGGAGAAAAAATTTACCTAGCTAATTTATATATTATGAAATATAATAAAATGAAATTATTAATAAGTAATAACAAACAAAAATTAGTTGTTTGTATTTAGTTTATAGCAAAGATATTAATAATTGTAGCATTTTTTAAAAATAAAATTATTTTGTTATCATAGGAGAAGAAATTTACCTGGCTAATTTATATTTAGTTTATAACAAAGATATTAATAATTGTAGCATTTTTTAAAAATGAAATTATTTTGTTGTCATAGGAGAAGAAATTTACCTGGATAATTTATATATTATGAAATTTAATATAATGAAATTATTAATAAGTAATAACAAAAAAATTAGTTGTTTGTATTTAGTTTATAACAAAGATATTAATAATTGTAGCATTTTTTAAAAACTAATTCAAAGAATAAATATATAAATATAATGGCAAATTATTAATTAACATCTCAATTTGAAAAGATTTCCATTTTATATGAATTATTAATTAACAATTGTTTTAAATAAATTTAGTACTTGATATTGTAAATATTAGATTATTTAAAAAAAAAAGAGCTGAACATCTTAGTTTGTAAAAATACAAATATAAACAAAATTACAACTTTAGTAAATAAATAATGTGTAATATTTATGGATTTATTGTAACCAAATATTTAAAAACCATTTAATTTACCCTTTATATAGTTATTTTTGAGAGTTTGGATTAATTATAATTTTTAAGAGAGTACAAATTTAGAATTGATTAATGATTATTTGAAGAAAGTTAGAATTTTAAGATATTAAATTATCAAAATAATTTTAGAGGAAAAGTTGTAAAGACTTCTCCATAATTTTAAAATTAGTGGGGGGGGCTTATGTTTTGCGAGAATGTCTAAGATTTGTTTAACAACTTGGCTACCACCTAACTTGTGTGGAAACTGACGACAAGGAGGCTGTGGATCTTTCGAAACGGTCTAATGAGTTTTGGGATGAAAGAACAATCTCCTAGATTTGTTTTCCTCATTAGGTGTTACTTCTGTTAGTTTTTGCCAGTGAAGGTGTAATAATTTTGTCCAAAAGTTGGTACAGTTGGCTTTTTATCTTCTGATCTTGTTCATATTTGGCTACTGAGATCTTGTTAGTGATCTTGGGGAAATTTGTAATGACTTAGCTTCCAATTATTGAAATTTTATTTCATTTTCAAAAAAAAATTTCAAAATAATTTATTAACTATTATGCTTTAAAAATCTATATCTTACCTAATGTTTGGAAATTGGAGTAAAAGATATTTTTTTATTTCTAAAGATTGCTGAAAATGAAAAAACTACATATTTTTTTCCATTTACATAAATGATAATATATTATTTTGTAATAATTTGTTCGCTAAGCTTTATAATCTATACATTAATCACTTCAACTTTCAGTAATGAATAATTTCATAATCCAAAACGTTGACTATAATTATGTACAATATAAAGAAATTGGACAAAAATAACACAAAGAAAAAGGTATTGTACAAAAGGAAAAATAAACATGATTTTACATTTCCTACAACTGCTTACTCCTTCATACATGAACAAACAGATTAAATCTTTTTAATGGTCAAATTTAACTGTCGAAAATACACATGATAATAATGTTATTAATTGAAATAAAATAAGGAAAAAAATTGTGCAAGAAACTATATATAGTACTTATAAAAATTATAATTTTCAACTATATAAAATAGTATTAAGTTTTACAGAAGAAAAATCAAAGGAATAAACTGAAGAATAATATAACCAAGAAACAAAAAAAAAGTCAAAATAGGAAAAAATCAAACATTAATGAAATAATATTATTATATAAAAGTTGTGGCTCAGATATTAGATAGTATGAGCAATATATGACAAATAAATTTGCTAATACTTATGCAAAGTTCTTGTTGCTACCTGAGAAATGCTTTTGCAAAGACAAAAACATTAATGGCGACCGCAAAAACCATATTAAATGTTATAAGAAATAATATTGTTCACATATATTATAATATGTACATAAAAGAAAACAAATGATTGGAGTAAAATATTAATTTGTCCAAAAACTACCAACTGTATACAGCTTTCTTTTCAGTATTATATATAAATAAAACCCAAATTCAAATGAGATGAAAATATTCACAGCAATATTTGGTCAAACTATTTAAAACTTGAAATGTCAAAAAAATATAGTCATTATCTCCATACGAGGAATTTCATAAAATGTAAAATACAATATATATATATATATATATAACTATAAAATAGATGAACAAAGAATCAATATAGAAAACATATTTAACTATTTTTTAATGTGAAGCAGACGAAGACAAAAAGCAGTATAATAATATTTAATATAGATTAATAACATTTAATAGACCAACTTATTATAAGATAATATAACTATTAATCTAATTTTCCATAATAAATAAACACAGAAGAAATAATGCACAGAAGATAATACCTGGAATTGATTTAAAGTTGCCTTAAACAACAAAGTATCGATTGTGGAAATGACAATAAAGGAAGTGTAACAAAGACAGTGAAGAAGAGAAGAAAGTAAATGAACTGAGGAGAGTAAATAAATTAAGAGGGAAAAGAAAGCATATATAGAGGAAAATCATTTGCAATAGCAATATCTATGGACAAAAAAAAAACGAATTAAAAATATGATAGAGATAATAAAGTCAGATGATTAAATTAAGTTTTTAGTTAGGGTGGGGACGTTTAAAGTTGGAATAGTTTAAAAGATTGACAGTAATTTTTAGTGTCTGACTTGATTGTCCTTTTGTTATTATTTAAGCATCAAATAAATATTAAATTTAGTATGTGTAATCATATATTAATATAATAATAACAACATAAAAGCTAAGACTTTAGATGCCGAGGAAAAAGTGGAAAAATGATTTAAATTTACCTATTTAGTAGTAGTTTACCTACTTGTAGAAGACGGTATTGGAACCAGATTTCAATGTTCTTAAAAATTGTGCACAAAAGTATTTGTTTTGATGGGAAGAGAGGAAAAAAGAAACAACACATAAAATATTAAATAGGGTGTAAGATTTGAAAGGAAATAATTAAGACTTGTTAGGAAAAAGGTTATTGTATTTTTTTAAGGGAAGTTGTTGTATTAGTTAAAAAGAAGGAAAAGATTTGGCGAATATTCAAGTCAATATTGTTATTCGAATTGTAGTGTCTCCATCGAAATCTCTGGAGATCTTCTCGACGCTACTAGGATTTGATTCATTACATTTATAATATGATTACATTATGACTTTTTTTTATAATATGATTACAGTATTTTGGTACTGTAAAAACATGGTTATGACATCACATGGAAAAAAAACAGGAGGAAAAAAAACAATAATACATAAAACAATATAGCAACATCAATCCATTGCATGAGAAAAAAAAAAAAAAAAAAGAGCAAACACAATTATAAACATATATGACTCACAAAAGAATATCATTTTCTCACATGGAAAACAACGAAATAAGCCAAAGATAGGGACAATCAAAAACAGAAGATTGAGTTTTTTTAAAGAAAGGAAGATATGAGAATAGAAAAAAATCAGAATGAGGAATTAATTAGTTTCTTTAATACGTTAAAGGACATTATGGATCACAAAGCACAAATTTTTTACTTACATAATCGGAACAAGACCTTTTCAATCGCTACCACGGTCAGTCCGGCATGTCACAGGATACAACACCTTTCTGGTATTCCCACCACTTGTTCATTCCTGTCTATGCGTTGCTTATTATTCACTCCATGTTCCTCTTTCTAACAGACAATGTAGCTAAAAAAACTATAAGCCTTCTTTTTCTTTACTTGTTCAATGTGGCTATTTATAATGTGCAAGAAGAAACTTTGTTTTTCTTCTAATTGTGTTATATCATGTTAGGATATAAAACTATTATTGGCTTGCCTTCTAATAGCTTAAGTTTTTGGAAGAATTGGTAATCAAATATGGTATCAGAGAAAGAGATCTTGAGTTCAAACGCTTGTAATTATACTAATTTAAAATTGCCATAATGTATTAGGCCTTTAATATATTTTTGACTCCTTGTGTTAGTCTTTCTAATTGAATTTGTCCATAAGTTTGCTTATTGCCCAGCCTACACATGGGTGGAGTGAGGATACAAATTATTATTGACACAACTCCTAACAGCTTTTTAAGGTTTGAGAAAATTTGTAATCAAACAAATCAAAACATTTTGGTGTTAAAATTTGTTTTGAGCAGGCTTGGATGTACATTGCCTTTCCAATGGTTATATATGCTGCAGAGAGGATTCTTAGAGCCATAAGATCAGGCTGTTGTGTGGTTCAAATTTTGAAGGTGTAAAATCCTATTCCTTTGAAAGTTCAATATTAGTTATTTATTCATTTATTTACAATTTGAAAGTTAAGAATCTTAATATTGCTACAGATGCAAATGATAATTTTGTTGTTTTATTGGCAAATAAAGTGCAGGCAAGTTTTTATCCAGGAAAAATACTGTCCCTAATAATGCACAAACCAGAAGGATTTAGGTACCAGAGTGGCATGTACATATTTATTTAATGCCCTCAAATTTCACCATTCGATTGGTAAAACCACAATGGAATGCATTTGATTTGAAATTTTTAATCTTTTTTTTCCCTGATGATGTCTTTTAATGTCTACTCTTCTCTCCTCATCTTTAGGCACCCATTTTCCTTAACTTCAAGACTAGAAGATGAATACTTAAGTGTGCATATCAGAACTCTTGGAGACTGGAGTTACCAAATATATAACCTTTTTCAGGAGGTAAAAAAAATAAATAAGTGAATAAACAAGCAATCTCAACAAAGGCTGAAAAAAAAATAATTAAAACCTCATTAAAATTGTGTGCTAACTGTTCAAGTTTATAGACAACATTATTAGGTAAAAAGAATATCCTAAAATTTATATTGATGGCCCTATAGTGCTGGTTCTCAAGACCATGTCAAGTATGACATGGTTGTGCTGATTGGCCTAGGAATAGGAGCCACGCCTTTCATTAGCATCCTCAAAGATGTTGTAAATGCATTAGAAAACAACAAAGCAACAATAATGTAAAAAACTTTTCAAGTGTTGTTGTTTCTTAGCAAGTATGTTTCTGGTATTCTTCAATCTCTTAACTGAATTTAAACATTTTTACTTGAACAGAATGGTTGCAGCTTAAGAAAAAAAGGTCCCAACAAAGCTCATCTCTATTGGGTTACAAGAGAACAAAGCTCCTTTGATTAGTTTAGAGACATCGTGAAGGAAGTATCAAAATCATACCAAAAGCAAGTGCATGCAAGGAGTAAACTCAAAATATTCATCATAAATATGTAATCTCTGAATTTGATACTACTTTGACAGTTTCTAATCATTCTATGGTGGTGATTTCTGAAGTCTGTTGTAGAGCTTCATAATTTCCTAACAAGCATATATCAGGAAGAAGATGCACGGTCAGCTTTCATAAGTGCTATTCGAGCTTCGCATCATGCTAAACATGGCATTGATGTTATCTCCAGGACTCCAGTAAGCACTCTACCTAAATAATACTTCAAATTAGTAGCCTCGGCAATTTTTGGAATACAATTGCGAATTCTTAAATACGCTAAAAGACTTTACCAACTCAACTAGTTGACGCCTTCACTCTTAGTGAATGTATTCTTGACTTTTTAGCTTATTTAAAAGGATCAGACCACGATAGAAAAATTTAATTTAGAAATTATATTTGACCAAACTTTCAACAATGAAATTACCCACCATTTAATTATTAGGTATAATTCTTCTGACTTGTAAATAATTAGGAATGAAAATATGTAGTTGTGCAACTAAACTCATTGTGGAATTTTCAGGTCCGGACACATTTCGCATGACCAAATTGGTTTAGCATCTTTTCAAAATTGGCATGGAGACACAGAGGAGCAAAGATTGCTATCCCACAAAATTGTAATTTGTTTGATCATACCATTGCATTTTTGTTTATCCTTGTTCACAGGGATTTTGCGAATGAATCCAGTCTCAAAATGGGGTTTTGCCCTTGATAATTACCGAGGAGAATAAGAGAAATGTCACATTTTTTAAACTTTTTGAAGTAAACATCAACTTTTAAAAGTATTTGTAGTAAATGTTAGATTTGCAATGTAAACAACTTATTTACTATGTAAGTAAAAAATATTTACATTGTAAACAAAGAAGTAAATACATTATTTGTATCATAAATTTATTTATTGTGTAAATAATTATTTACACTATAAGCTAGATAAATTACTTACTTCATAAATTTAACATTTACTATGTATATTTTCATATTTTCAAAACTAGAAGTTTAGTAGAAAAGTGACATTTCATACAACTGCTTATCCTCTGATTTGGAACTTTTGCTTGTACAGGCGCATTCTATTGTGACCCATCTGGCTTAGCAAAAGATTTGGAAAGATTGTGCACCAAATTCTCCACCAAACCCACTACTAGATTCGTATTTCACAAGGAGAATTATTAAATTGATCATTCTCTCAAATTGTCATTGTCTTTGTGCCAATTCCACAATGGGAGTTGGTTAACACCAATAGTCCAAATGTATACAATACTACGCATCTCCCCTCATTCAGAACGAAAAGATGAAAACAAAAATTACAAGAGTCGGTTTTGTATTAATTTTGAGCGAATAAAATGGTTTAAATTATGGGCCAAGATCCATGACAGTCCACCTTCCTTTCTTGCATCAATACAAACTGGTAATAAATCATTGTGTGATCTTGCCTTATAAAAAAGTATTTTTTTTAGGGAGAGTTTTTTAATATTAGAACAAAATATGATTGCATCCAAAAAGGTGAAATAAAGGAAAAGCTATCGTCATAGTTCGGTCTGGCAATTGATCTTCAATGTTCCCTTTCCAGGGAAAGATTCTTGTGATGAAATTTTACAAAAAGCCTTGACCATTAAAGATGAACTCTGTACAAAGTACAAAGGAAAATAAAATCCAAAAATCAATTGAAACCACGATTCATAGTGGGTCCCAGACACGACGTTCGATTCTGGTGTAATTATTAAAATTGAAGGAACTCAAAAGGAAGCATAAGTTCAAACAAAGCCTCTTGCTATAACCTTATTTCGTCACCGTTAGTGCCACGGGTCTCATGCTTAGCCTTCAAGCGCTGATGCTCCAGAAATGATCTCAATCAATTCGGTGGTGATAGATGCTTGGCGAGTTCTACACAAATTAATCACACAGAAAACAAGATCAGTCATGACAACACAATACATAGTCATACATGTTCAGAGTCCTAGTTAGTACTAAAAAAAAAACCAAAAAAAAAAAAGAGCCCATTTAATTTTAATCCGCTGAAGAAGGTTTCCTCAATATCAGGCCCCTCCTCAATTACTCACTTACAAGTCAATTGTGTGGTAGAAGCGTTCAAATTTTCTATCTAACTAAGGAAACAAGTCAAACAAACCCAATCATCTGCTTACTTTCTAGTTAAGACTCTTTCTTGGGATAATAGGTAAGAAAATTAACAGGGTTAGGTGGCAGCCTAACTAATTTAAATTGATTTGACCACCTAAATCAATTGCAAAAGAATTGCGGCAATTAAAAGTTAATCAATAATCTATGCACCTTGACAAACCTGCTCCACCTCACCGAAGTGCCAACTTAAATTCTAAAACCTCTCTTTCATTTTTGTTTCCCTTCTCTAATCTGATTCTCAGCACTACTATACTGCTTTCTGCTATTGACATTCTTATCTCACTAACTCCTTTCTGGTTTGTCTTCAAACTAAAGCGGTTCTTATGATCAACCTCGTTAAGCTCTACCACCATCAGCTAACACCGTTGGCTACCCCCCAACCGCCCTAGAAATCTACACTAAAGAGTGGCTTTTCAGTGGGTCAATATCAATGGACCTTTTATCAACATGATCATTGATCGGATTGATTAAGTAGAAAAATTTTGGCCCTTAAACAACCAGGCCCAGCGCATATTCCCAAGTGATAGTGTGAGACTATGATTTTGTATTTTTATACGAGAAAGAATGAGAAAGAGAAACCTGTTATAAGTTAGCGTGAGACGATCAAGCATCTCTCCAGCATTTCTGCTTGAGCTATCCATGGCAGACATCCTTGCTCCCTGTTCACTGCAAGCATTCTCCAACACAGCATTGAACAAGACCTGATCGTAATGTGGAATCCTTTCAGTGATAAGTTAGTCACAAGTATCACAAGTGTAGTAGATGAAAGAATTTCCAATTAGAGATTTAACTTGTGAGAATATAAATGGATTTTACTCGAGCAGGATTCCAAGTGGAGCATGTAGCATAAAAGGAGGACAATTCAAGCCAAATAATAATAATAATAATTGAAAGAAACAAAAGATTATAAAATCACATCTGTCTGTTGACTGTTTTAGTTGGAGAAGAATATCGATTGCCACAGACAAACATATTTAGCAGCATCAGTTTGTAGGGCACGACAAAATTCTATTGTCCTCATAAACATGTTCCGATTCATTTGTCACCATGTTCGACCCTTTGAACATGAATTTCTCACTAATATAGAAGATTAAGATAAGGCCACCACATTTTTGCGAGAGCATTGCAAAGCACTGCTACCAAAAAATATTTGCCAGAAAAACAGGCAACTGCAACTGCCATCCACGATAAGGCATGCTCAAATAAAACCATCACCTGATATGTTCGGTCCTAGTTTTCAAACGCCAAATTTCACAAGAGCGGCATTTGAAAAGGAATGAGATCCAACATGCTAGTGGAGAGTCATCTAGTGGTATAACGATCCATAAGTATTCAGATTAATGCTAACGGTCTAACCATGTAATTCTCGCGAAAATACTAGACTCCCTTAACTAACCAAATAAGAAGGATAGTTAAATAAAGGACATACACAAGAAAACTGGAACTCTGCCAGATTTTGGAGTATTTCTGACTTCGTCTCACCACCTTCAATCTCGTAGGAGTCTAGATCACCAATCTTTCCCCCAGCTTCAGACTCTTTCTCAACAACCTATATGAACACAGGTACAGCATTATACAATACATCCAACCAGCCAAAAAAAGGCTTGACAATAGAAAGAGAGAAAATCTTAAATAAAAGCACTGTTATCACCTCCGGAGACAATATAGTTGCCATTGTTGGGATAAATGAGACGACAGAATGGAACTTGTTAAAGATAATTCTCAAAGCATCAAATTCCAAATTCTTCAAAATGTCATCAGCAAGAACTGACACCTGAAACAGCAGAATATGAAGGCAAGCAAATATAAGTACATTTACATGTTTAAAACAACCACAACTACAAATGTTACACTATATTCCACAAAGCACAAATGGTTTATTCAAAGAGTTTCATAGAATCAATCATTGTTTTTTAATTAGAAACATCCGTTACTGATACTAAGAACAGTGCATAGAAAAGGCGAAAAGGTAGCCTCGAGAATCAACACAAGACCACCAGAGAAATTAGACTGAAAAGTCAAAAACAAAAACCATCAACGCTCCAAATGCATCATCACACCCCATTAAATCATCAATTGAATAAATCAATCACATAAAACCTTGTTCCTTACACATTTAATAAATCACGGCAAACAAAATATCAATTGACTGTGTCCGAGATCAAAAGGTAAAATCTAAAATAGTTATTGTATATTTCCAACATAATAATAGATAATCTTGAAACAAAAGCACAGATCCAAGCATGTAAATATGTGCAAAAAGATCTTAAATAAAACCCATTGGTCCCATCATATTTTGGAAATGAACATTACCAACCTGCGTATAATTTAAAGGGTTCTTCTGCAACTCAGTTATTGACAACTCAATATCCTTCTTTGAGTCACGTATCAGTTGAGCTTTTGCCTTTTCTCCCAAGATAACATATTTTGTTTCTTTCCCAGGACCTACAATAGTGGAAATAAATGTAAGTTTAAACAAAATTCAATCTTTGCAGACCTTAAGAACCAAATAATTTAGCTTGCAGAGCTACCAGAAGTCAACTTGTAAAAACTCTTGCTTGTCTTGACTGAAGTAGAATTGATTCCACCACATAGACCTTTGTCAGAAGAAATGGTAACGATGACATTCTTCTTAACATCAACACCTAGCATTGCAACACAGAATATACAATTAGACCAACGCAAAAACATACAATAAGAACAACATTAAAGAAAAAAAAATTAAATGATAAATATGAAACAGGAATTAATTAATTCAAGAGCATATTGTTTGAATAGCTAATATGGATCAACAAGACAGGAATAGATCATGTTGAGAAACATACTGGGAGTGTCACCAAGTAGTGCAGTAAAAGGTTGCCATAGGCCACGAGAATTTTCAGCTCTAGTTTGAATAGCTCTTAGCTTCGAGGCTGCAACCATCTTCATTGCCTTTGTAATTTTCTGGATATTCTTCACACTCTTCATCCGGTTCCTAACTGAATAAAGAAGACATCAAAGAAATCAATATTATGTGTTAAGTAAAATATTCTTTACAAAAAAGTTACAAAATCTCTTCAACAAAAGACCATATGGACGCATAAATATCACCAAAGAGAAAGAGTAAATATGGACAACGGTGCTTACCCACTTGAGTGGAAATAGAACGCACTCCAGAAGGGGCCTGCTCCCTGCACACCCAAAGCCAATTTAGTTAAATGTTCTCAATGCCAACAAGAGATTGGGAAAATATAGGTCAAAACAACACAGAATACAAGAAACTCTCACAACTTTTATCAAGCAAAAACTTGTTCAAAACATCTTTTTCACTTGTAGATTCGCAAGGTGCAGGTATATCATAACGTGCTTCACACCATCTAGAATGACAATTAACATATGACGTACCAAGCACATCTTTTTTCGTTCACTAAAAATAAGTAAAATAAAATAGCCTTCGTATAACTTTGGAGTTTTGACCACATTTCCGGATTTGGTGCCAAGCAAAGTCACTAAATTGTACCTCAAGCTTAGCAAACTGTTCCACACATAATAAAAAGTATTAAGAAATAAAATACACTGTTTGTCCAAGAATATACAGGTTACATTTTGGCCCTCTCATTTTCCACTTTCCATCATACAAATACATGATCAATTGCAAGCAGAACCACCCGTATTCAAGGCAATGTCTTCTCTTACCCGCTAATAACTCTCTTCACTCCCAAAAAAACCTAAGCACACTCGAATCAAATCTTCCAAAAAAGTCAATTTTTTTAAAAAAATATTCTCAAACAACAAACGCCCCTGATTGTTTACGAACCAGTTTATAAGTCCAGCAACTAATATATTTATTCCATTTCACTTAAATTACTGCAAAATTGGAACATTTAATCACAAAAAAAAAAAAAAAAAAACTCTCTTGACTGCGTTGAAAGCCAATACACCAGCGAAATGGTCACTTCTTAATTTTCCCAAACTTTCTCAGCAACCAAACAGATTTCGAATAGACCACTCGGAGAGAGAAACAACAAACAGATTTCCAATAATAAGAGAGAGAAAAAAATGGAAAAAACAAGTCATACTCAGGGGAGGGGATGAGAGAGGATCGGACAGCGGCGAGCGGATTGGGGGAGGTAAGAGGGGAGAAGCAGCGCCTCCCCTCTCGTCGCACAGCTGCCATGGCCATTGCTGGAGATCGGTGATCGAAGTTTGAGGAAACCCTCGGGGAGCTGGGAAGTTGCGGATTCCAAACTCTGATGTAATTAGGGCTTGAGAAGCGATGAAGATGAATTGACACTGAAGGAGGAGAAGAATATGCGGGCTTCGTGAACTTTGAGGTTAAAAATGCGAACCTGCTTTTGCCAAACGACGTAGTATTCTAGTCTAATCAAAATGACATGGCGTTTAATGACAGGAGCTTATGGGTAAAAGGTGTAACATTAGGACTTAGGAGGGGTGGGTTGAGAGGGTTTTAGGAATTTTTTAACCTATCCAATCAAGTGTAGGTAAGTTGATTTAATTTTAATCCACCAATTAATCTATAGTTTAAATTCAACGCACCTAATAAAAGTTTGGATAGATTAGTAAGGTTGAATATCATAAAAAAGAAATGAAAAATTAAAGCAACAATTTAATCAAAATAATAGGTCATTTGGTATTTCAGTTGTAATTGAAGTTTTAAGTATAAAAATTATAGCATGTGAGAACTTTATACTATAGCAACTTTTTGCTTTTAACTGCAGCTGCTAAGAGCTTTATATTATATATAGTTAAAACTGATGAGTTGAAACCGAAGTACCAAACAGACACTAAAAAATATATGCATTTAAAAAATAAGAAATATATGAAGAAAAGAATTAAAATTTATTACATATTGGTCTCACAAGAGTACAACATTGTCCCATCTAAAAAAGAGTTTAGATTATGGTGTTTAATGTAACGACCTAGCGTTTCGGACTATTACTTAGTGTTCTTTTAAACTTAATATTCCTTAATTAAGGTATGAAAAAGTGCACAATCTTTTTTTAAAAAAAATTGTTATATTGACATATTTCATGAATACATTTTTGTTCTCAAAAGTATTTATAATAGTTGTTCTACTTATATTATACACCATAGTAACTACACAATTTTCTTTGAAATAACATACTTCAAAATCATATAATTTACGGCGGAACCATCCTCGCAATGGCATCCATATCTTTGACTACGCAGTTGTCCAACCACTATTGCCATCTTAACAGTAAATCTATTCTGGCCTCTTAGTTGGATTCCTACAACATGCAATAAGTAAGTGAGTTATTGCTCAGTAAGTCCAAACATAGCCCACAGAATAATTTCTTTCTCTATGCATGATCCAACTATGCTTACTTCTGAACTTTAATTATTCATTTCGTATTATTAACTTGAACTAGGGTCCAAGTGTATGTACTAATTGCATATAAGGGTCATCGTAACACTGAGATTGTAACATAACTTGAAGCTCTCCTTTGATCGGGAGGCTAGTACGACACTTTTTCATCTTATTTATTAAATCATTTTGCCAGTCCTTTAAATTATGGTGATATACCGTTTATGATGCTTTAATAATTTTAAATAAATGCATAACAAATACATTTCATTAAATGGAATAAATATCATTTTTGAAAACCTTTTGTCTACGCTATAGGTAGGGTTCGAAATTTACTTGGATTTCAGCAATGTTATCCACTTTTTCATTCCCTTGCTATTTGACTAAGTCTCCTGCTTAGACAATATTCCGTTATTAGTTAACTTGTTTATTACCAAACACACGTCGATAACAAAACTTAGACATTAAACACTTGATCCCTGTTTCTAATCGATTTACTTAAAAGTTACATAATCCGAGCATTGCATAACTTATTTTTCTTGTTTAAGATTATAATCTCGATGCTAACAAGTGATGAAAAAATTCTTGTTGATGGTTATTTTCCTAGTTTGGACATTTTAGGATCCGTTTGAGTCGTTTTTGCTAAAAATGATGATTTTGCCTTAGACGGGTCTTAGAAAACTTATTGAATTCATTTTAGTTGAAAAAAAAATTGCATTTTCTTGCTTATTCGCAATTGTGTAGGAAAACAAGTCATCGTTTGTGAAAAATTCATTTTAATAAAACTTTGTAGCTTTAACCCAAAATATGAAAATTTTAACGATTTTACCCCTAGACAAAAAAACTACTATTTTATACCGTTAGGCTCGATTTTTTTGCAAGCATTAACTCTCAAAAGTACCCAAGTGAAATTCTTTTTCCTTTCAAAACATTTTTCTTGTAAACATCATTTGAAAAATTTCATGATTAAAAACTCGTAAAATTCATAACTCATAAACTATGCGAAATTTTCATTATCTGCTTACAACTCTTGATAGTTTCAATGAGATATATAACTTTTGTTTTTTAACTTTCCTCAAATTCTAACTGTTTTGTGGGGTTTACAGCCATTTTTCAAAATTGCCCAAAAACTCAAACTTTTCAATATGATCCCATAGGAATTTGACAAAATTTTGTTCATGGAAGTTATGTATCTCTATGTTTCCATTAAATCTCATGTTTTGTTTGGAAAGTAAACCGTCCCAAGTTTGTCGAAATATCTTTCCTTGAAAAACCATCAAAACTTTTTTCTTAACAAAGTTTTCTAAAACTTTTTCTTTTAAGCCTTAAACCCTAGTTTTTTAAACATGCACCATCACCATCATACGTACATTACATAGCATCATCATGTCTTAAAATCTATTTTACATGTCATAGTCCATACTTAGAGCAAATACATACAAAACTTCATTAAAGAAACCAACAAATTTTAAGGTAAGGATAAAGTTTTCACCAAAGGTTTTGTAGGCCTCGTGATCCACTACAAAAAAGGCTTGAACTTGGCCAAACTTTCTTCACATAAATCATGGCAATATCCCCCATTAAAACCATTGAAGTTCAAGAGAAAACAGCAAAATCCACATGAGAAAAAACGGATTTATCTTTAAAAAGTTGCTAATCTTGAACCAAAACACTTGAACTTGATTTAGAGCTTGATTAGAGGTTGTTATTTTAAAAAAAATTTGGAGAAGAAATGGATGCTCTAACTGGTTTTAAAGTGGGAAGAAAATGGGTTATTTTTCATGGCACATGCAAAAATGATGAAGCCCCTTTTTCTTTTGATCTTATCATTTAAGCCTCCATTAGCAAATTTAACTAGTTTTTGGACGTAATTGCAAAACAAAATCTTGTTCCCACCACACAAAGAAAACCAGCCATTGTCATAAGTGAGGTGGCCAAATTTCCACCTTTCATGAGTTATTTGGTGGTTCACACAACTTTTTTCAAACTGTCCAAATTTAAACTACACTGTATTTTTCCTATTCTGTTAGTGTAAAACTATGGGGATATTTCCTTAAACTGTTTAAAGTTATACAAACTCACTATATGTCTTATACAATCTAGTTTCCAACATAGTAGTGTTTATCTATGTTTGCACAGTTGACTGTATCTATACAATATATTCTATACTATTCATCTCTGTATCTTTTTACACTGTTTACTTACAACAGTTGGTCTATAAAAACAAAAATCTTTATCAATTTAACTATCTAACATACAGACAATTTTTACATTGTGTAGAACCATGTCATGATTTTCTACTTTACTTTGCAAATTTATTCTTCAAAAATTTATATCACAAAAATTGTAATTAATATGATATAAATTTCATTTTGAAGAGTATTTTTACAAATTTTTTAATATTTAAACTCACAAAATTTGCACATTTAAATTACTTTACATTGTATAGAAATCATATACACAATACACATCAATATTTCTCATAAATATTATACATTTTTATCATAATTATGCAAAATATGATTTATTAAAAAAAATTCATTATTTAAATATGAATTAATTCTAGATTTAAACCGATGAAATTTCTCAGACCTTACTTTTAATAACTTGGAGTTTTTTGCCCCTTTCTAATAAAATCTAAAAAAGGATAACACAATAGGCCTTTTGATGAATGTTCTAGTGAGGAAAAGCATGCACTTGCTAATTATATTAATTACATTCATATATAAAATTATATTGTATGTGTAGTTATATTGAAAAAAAATCCTAAAAGTTTTCAAGTAAAATTATATTATAATAAATGAATTATAAAAGATTAAAACCATAGCTCCGCTCATGTTAAAGTTGGTTTTAATACAATTTTATTTTATTTTAATTTACTTTGTAAAAAGGGGAAATTTATTTCATACTAAATAAAAAATACAAACACTACAAGAATGCGTGATAAGGCAAAACCCTGAATTAGGACCAATTCTAATAGCATAATTTGATAATGCTCAATGGCTATACTATATGCTAGAGGGTCGTAAAAGGGAAGTACCTCAACACACTAAGAACAGGCTCACATAAGGTTTTTTTTTTTTACCAATATTGTATAATAGATGGAAGCTTTTGGTCTATTGAGATCCACCACACCAACAATAGACATATTCCGCCCAAGCACAGAACCGATGGAGATAACAAAAACCATATCAACAAGGCATAAACATCAACGCGTTTATAAAAAACAAACAATATATGACACAATGAGCGATCTCAGCAATCTAGAAAAACCCATTAGCCATAGGCTAGCCATTACTACATAGATTCCAGATTTGTGCAAAAACACTAGAGGAAAAGCATAACCACTAACCACCACGAAACTAAGCGTCAAAACCACCGAAGGAAACTTGGCACCGAAGGTATCCAAGCCCCCGTGTCAAAGGCTATTAAGGCACCCCCACGTCTTTCCTTGTCAGACACCACCGTGCCTCCATCTTTATCACTAAACACAACATAACCTACACCCTAACAACTTAGATCTATGATGATAGAGAGTCGAGACACCATATCTGCATCATTAGGTTTTCAATGTGCCCAAGTTAGGCAGTTAAACACCCAGTGCCACTGTTTCTTCATCCCATCCAAAATCCTCATTAGTCGACTACGATCCACACCCAATGGCCACCCAAATACTCATCGATCTTTCATCAGTCTAAGATCCCTCTAGAGCAAACCAAAACAAGGTGTTGCTCTTGAAAATTTTGATTTGGTAGCATAATGAAATTTAAAAACAAATATTTACATGATCACCTAGAATCTACTCAGGTTACTAATAGAATTATAATCAAAACACTTGTTGAAGACAAGAAAAGCATGACTAACTTATCAAAGGAAATCCCTGCCTTTAAATCTTCAATGTTATGTCTCTTTCTTCAAGCTATAATGTGTGTGGACATAATTCAGCAAATCTTTACCATAACTTCTCTCCTTCCAATTGTTAGATATAGTGCCCTAAAAAGTAAAAATGTTGTAATTTATTTTTGGAGACATTTTATCAATAAAGAGTTTATTTATTATTCATATACCAAATGTTGTCCTCTTTGTGTTCATTTCTATTGAATGTATGATAAGTAAATAAAGTCCGAGACTGCTGGTCTAAACCTTTAAGAATTGTGCATATGATAGACAAATTATGTGGAAGACATAAATCTTAAAGGTGATGGTCTAAATCATAAGATCCACAATTGAGGGAACAAATTTGGGCGCTTTATTCATGTTAAGATTATTATGTTGTCTACATCTCTAATGGGAGATGGCTTGTCTTGGTCATCGGAGTGGGACTCTACGAGTAGAAAAATGGTGCATTGTCATAAGTGACGATGCATTGGATCAGGACATAAAAGTTTAATTGATTTGGTTAATAATTCCATTTGTGCAAAATTTATTCACTTTAGACAATCATATGTGTTGTGTCTTAATTTTGAAATGACTAATAGGTCCATTATCTTGACTTATGTCTTTTGATGTACCAAAAGATGACATCCTAATTTAATGATGATACGTATACCGGTACGTTGGAGGCGTGACTCTTGATTGACATAGACTTGTTATTTATAGATATAGAATCCATAGCTCTTTTTGTAAAGTTAATGATATTTTCTTATATACATTATCCTGTAATTAGAAGACCGGAGTGCTCAACCATTTGGATATATAAGTGTAACTAAATGGTATACTATCTGTAAATGGTAAGTATTCCAATGGTGTGATAATAAAACGTAAGATAAAAATAATTGAGAAAAGAAAACTGAATTTGTCCTTAAGCTGATTATGAATATCCTATGGGGATGTAACACATTATGATATGCCATGGACGGTTGGCTTATAAAAGCCTTGTAAGCTTTTAGTGGAGTAATGTTAGAGTTGATAATCATAAAAAATATATCTAGAATATTGTATTTTATAATTATAAGAGCTTGGAATATATAAGTCCATCAAGTCCCCTTTGCTAGCTCATAATAAATCTTATGACGATACGACATGTTTTTCCAACATATTGGGATTTATGTTAAATTATTAGATTGGCTAAAATTTGATTTGATTATATTTAATAATTCATGTTAGTTTATCGGTTGAATTAATTTGCAAATTAATTCAAGCTAAACATGTTGAATTATTATAGGTAATATTTTATTTGTATGGGTTTATCTGTATATAACTATTTTAATCAGATAAATTTTCTATTGGGTTATTTGAATTAAAATTAAGGCTCTATAAAGGATACCCGGGTCAAATAAGATAGGATTTATGCAATTGGTTGAGATTGGATTTATCAGATCAACTTAAGGAGTTCAAATTTGATTCAAACTCTAAAACCACAACAGTTAAAGTCATATTCTACTTCACGCATTTTTACTCTAAAATTGATCCAAACACTAATTTTGAGGCCTACTCTGATAATGATTAATCCCAAGTCTGACCACTATAAATAGGGGATGAGTTTTTTTAGTTTTTTAGATCATTTGATAAGCATAAAGTGAGTACCCTAGTGAGAGAAACTCTGAAACTCCCTAAGAGCTATTGTTCAACATCAAGAACCTTAGCTTTAGGTCTTCTTAAGTGGTTAGAAGGAGAGTCACTGAAGGAAAAACTGTACAACGTGCAACCACCTACACTACAATGGTGGATAGAGAATAGCAAAGAAGACTAGTTAGTTGAGGCTCTTTTGAAACGTTCTTCTCTACACAGATTGGAGCCAACTTTGGTATACAAAAAAGGTTAGTAAGATCCATCATTAATTTATGTATTTAGCATTTCAAACTTCTGTTTTGAAAAATAATCTGATTTTAAATTTTTAAAATTCTGTTATATACTCATTTTTTCAACAATTGGTATCAGAGCTACGTGTTTTTATTGATTTTACAGCCTATGATCATCTAGCCTTTACTAACGCTACATTGAATCCTGAGCTAAGAAATGCATTCAAAGGTATGCGGATCAACGCGGAAAGAAAGAAAAATAAATAAATAAATCAATTAGCTCTTTATCTGATTCTCCTAGGGGAGGGGCAGTGAAATAAAAAGTAAATAAATAAAAATATAAATAAATAAATAAAATATTAATAAAAATGTTGAATACTGAAAATTTTTCGCTATAAAAGGGGGAGACTCTTCCCCTTCTGTACCCCTTTCACGGCCATTATTGGCCTTTTCCCCAAATTCCCACTCCTGCTTTTAGGAGGAGATACTATTAGGGTACTCCTCTGACCTACTAAAAATAATAAAACAATACCTAAATTAGTGTAAAGAGTCTGGTGAGGCAAATAGATGATTTTGTATGCATAGTACTCTAGTATGGATTTTAACTCTATATCTGTATTGTAATGCTTATGTTTTTATGGAATAAATTATATTTTCTATGTTTTAATAATTACTGTTAATGTTGTTATACTGCTCAATTCTTACATAAACTCAGTCATGTTTTCTTTATATAATGTAATTGTGTTGCATAATTAATATTAATAATAATAAATCATGCTTGTTTATTAATTTGAGTTTTTGCTACATTGTAGACGTGAAAAGGCATAGTAAATTCCTGGTAATGCTTGATTTATTATCGACAAAGGATGTTATAATGTATTCTTAAACTATTTAATAAGACGAAGTTCTACCGAAATTAATGCAATAATTTATTCCATTTGAATATAATGCTTCTGATTTTTTATTATCTTTCTATCTGAAAATTATGTTAATTATAATTGTAATGATAGCGGTTATAATTTTCATAGTTAATTCACTAAATCATTAGTGAGAAATGATTATTTTGCTACTTTTTATAGAAAAACCCTTACCACATTATAGCTTACTATATTGTTACTTTAAGTTGACTAATAGAAATAGTAAAAGTACTTGCAGTTAATGGGAAAAGATGTAACAAATCAACTGCTTTAGATAATTTATTAAGAGTTAAAATTTCATATTAGTTACGAAATATATAAGGAATTCTCAAAGCTTCATCGCTTTAATTTTATATTTTAAAATTTTATTTAAAATTGTTATCTTTAAAATCTCGATATAATCACCCATGCCTTTTCAACCGTATAATTGTCAATCTTTCAAAAGCCCACCTCTTTGTGGATACACTACCTTTCTTGTAACACCGGTCATTTTCTTTATGGATACTTACGTTAATTTAATGTTAGAATATGGTATTTTTAGTGTTATTATTAATTATGTTAAGTAAATTAATTTTTTTGGTTTAGTAATGTTATAGGTGATGGCCATGAGGGACGATGTGTTTGGAATATTCATGTCAAAAATAATGATAAACTTAAAATATTTATTTTTTTAAAGAGTTTCAAGTTGCTCTAAATTTATAATTTTTATAATACTCTAGAGTTATATATGCCTTAGAGTTATATTCTTGATGATGACATGAATTTTGTTCTATATTTTCTTATTTTTATAACATTTTTGATGTCATGATAATTACATGTGCAACTTTTTTATTATGGCATTAAAAAACTAGATAATATAAAGTATTCAAAATAATAATGTGTAAATTAATATTTTTTGGGGTCATGGATGCAAATATTACTGTTGTATATAAATAATTATATATTGTATTATATTCTATTATATTATATAAAGTTAAAACGAAATCGTTGGAAACAAAAAAAAAAGTTATTTATATATTATATATATTACGTAAACAGTAGTAGTAAAGGAAAAAAAGGAAAAAAAAGAGAGAAAAAAACAGAAACCTAATTAAATTAGGATTACATTCTTTTTTTTTTTAAAAAAAAAGGGAGAAACCTAATTAGATTAGGATTATACTCATTTAAAAAAAGGAAAAACCTAATTAGATTAGGATTAGGATTTTCTACACTCATCTAATCTCTTCTCTCTCATAAACTTATAAATATACCTTTAAGCCACTAAAGTCTTCATTCTCTTAATATCCAGCTAAAGAAAATTCTCTCTCTTACCCTTTCTCAAATTCACATTTATAAGCTTTCATCATCTCTTTGATCCTCAAAGCCAAGAATTCATGACTCTTATTTTCTTTCAAGCCAAAGTAGAAGGAATTCTTTTTGGAGATTTTGTGCACAAGTTTTTGTATTTGTTGAAGAAAACATAAGAATTTAAGGTATGGTTTAAAAGTTTTCATGGTTTTTAATTTTTATAATTGATATGTATTGTTTCTGTGACAAACTTTACTAGAAAATTGTTCTTTTATGTTATGAATAAGAATGCATGTATGATTGCATGAAAAATTAATTATTTTGTTTATTACTTCGATTATAACAATATTATTTTATAGTTAAAAGCATTTATGTTCATATGATATCATGAAATTTCATGATTACAGTGTGATATGAGAATTTTAGAGTTTTCGATTAGTCGGTAAAGTTGCTGGTAATGTTTTGAAAACAAATGATTTTATTTTGCTATAATTTTTGGATATGAAGTGTATA
>CAMOHE010040438.1:0-21826 GCA_946598075.1 Artocarpus hirsutus | reverse complement strand
AAAATATGTGCATATGAATAAGTAAATAATTTACGTAATTATGCTTTAAAAATCGAGTTTGTGTTTACACAACTTTGGTTCAAAGGATTTTAAAGTTTAAGAATGTTGCATTAGTTAATGCAACAAATACACGAATTATTTAAGTAAGAAAATTATAAATTTATTTAGGATTAAAAATGATTATTAAAGTTTATGTTATGTTGAGAAATGAATTTTATGATTATGTTTTTATGAAATTATTATGAAAGTTTAAAAGAAAAGCTTTAAGAAATTAGTATCTTAAACTTAAAAGTTTAAGTTATAAGAAATTATGTTTTGACTATTTTAAGAAGATTTGATGCAACAAATGTGCTAAGTTTTTCAAGAGAGAAAATCATATGATCATTTATAATAAGAAAATGATTATATAAGTTTTATGCTAAAATGAGTAACGATTTTTATGAATATGTTTTTAGGAATTTACCTTCAATGAAGTATAAATAAATATGCTTCAAAAGTTATTATTATTATTATGTCGGTTTAAATAAAGAAGTTTCAAGTAATTATTATTATGATAAGTTTTGAAAAGATTTATTTTTAAGATATTAATATATGATGTTTAAGATGTTAAATTATAAGTATGATATATAATGATTTTTAAGGAAGTTTTAAAGAGCATTTAAATGGGATTTTATTTTAATATTTAATTTAGAATTGTTTTGAAAATAATTTTATTTAAATTACGAAATGTCTTTAAAGTAATAGTTGCTAAATAATTATCCTTATGTCTAAAAAGAAAAGTTTAAGGAAATTACTATAGTTATACTTCTAGATATAAATGTTATGAATTATGTAAAGGATCATGATTTATAAATTATAATTAAGTTAAAACGTAATTATTATTATTACGTTATTATCATGTTTAAGAAATTTATGTACTTTGTTAAGTTACGAAATTAAGTTTTCGAGAAATGATTATTACATCTTTTAAAGCTGTATGTTGAGAATTCATTCTCTTTAAGAAATCATTATTCCCTCTAAGGTTTCATATCAAGGATTCGATAGCAAGAATCCATTCTAAGAAAAAAAAAATTATTCTGAAATTTTTGTACTTTATTATTAAGTATGTTTAAGTTTACGACCACGTTAAGTTAAGTGACGGCCACGTAGGAATGGTCGTCACATCTTGAATGTGAAAACGAAATAAATATTTCCAAAGACAGCGATCCAGTGTAATGAAAAAATGACATAAAAAGGCAGTAGCTCTCAAACGACAATAAACACTATAACGACATGACCTCTCAAACGACAATTTTAAGAAACGACAACATTTAAAGAAAGGCCAGTGGTTCAATAAAACGACAACACATTTCTTGTAATACAATATTCTAAGACGGAGAGAAAATACTTGCAAGTGATAAATTGCTTCAAACACGGCATGATATCCAAAAAGAGTGCTACAACGACAATGTTTCAGTGAAAGACAGAGTCTCAAAGAAAATGGAAAAATTCTATTGCGGCCTTGATTGGGCCCCACTTTCAGACAATAGCATGGATGAGAGTCGTTTTGTTGACATCGTGTTATAAACGCAATTGGAAAACTAATTCTTGAGGCGTGTCAAAGATTGCTTTCTGGAACACCAAATAACCAAACGTCGAACATCTATAGCTCAAACCAAAAGCAAACGTGTTTAGTTTTGCTTTGAATATGCAAGGGTTGTGTGCATTCAAATTACCTTTTTATGAAAGATATATTTACCGAAACTTGAAATCTAATGCTATCATAAAATATTAATATCCAAAAACATATATATATATATATATATATATTTATGTATATACATGAAAGATCCCACATTTGTTATATTAAAAAAAATTGCTTTTATGTGTTGTCCTATAAGAACTTAAATAATTAATATATATGAAAGATCCCACATTTGTTATATTAAAAAAAATTACTTTTATGTGTTGTCCTATAAGAACTTAAATAATTAATATATATGAAAGATCCCACATATGTTATATTAAAAAAAATTCCTTCATTTGTGGTCCTTTTTAAGAACTGTAAATAATTAGAACACTCTTATTTAACACTATAGAATTAAGACTCTGCTACTTACAAAACAACAAATCCTAATTATGATATAGTAGACTGTGACCTATTTTGTGAGTGGTAAGATTTAAACCTATAAATATGAAAAAAAAATTTCTTAAAGAAAAGAAGATTTAGACACAACTATAAAGCACTGCAATTAATAAATAATGAACCTTATATTACAAGACTATATAACTAAAACTTTTAAACTGAAAATTATAGTACATAAAAGCTTTGTATTGTAGTTCATTTTTATGATCTATGCAGTATGTAAAATATTTATACTGCAACAACTAAAAATTTTGATTAAAACTCTTTTTATCAAACACTATGTTACTTTTTTTTTTATTAGCATTGGGTACTTTGCACCATTTATGCTCATCAGTATTCTTTCTAAATTAATCACATTTCGACCTTTTCCAAAAAGAAAAAAAAAAGAGCAAAAGCTAGGACCAAATCGTCAAGTTTGATTCCCCTAGTTGAAAAGGCAACCCTACTCCACAACGGTCAAACGACAAATCCAGTTCATTCCTCTCTGTCAGGCTTCTTCCAAGAAGCCATTTGCATAAAAACACAGCAATAACATTGCAGAAAGAACCTCCAAAGTGTTCTCTCCTATACAATCGGCAAGAATTTCCACCAATTCCACCATGGCCACCCTCCCACCAAAGACCTCCAGGTAGGCCAAACCCCAGAAAACCTTCAACAAAATCACTCAAGTTATCACCCCATTACTTCCCCCAAATAATTCAACTTAGAAAAACCAATTTTCATATGCCTTCCAATTCACAATCAATCAAATCTCTCCAAATCACAACTCAAAAACTCTCAAACAAAAATGGGGTTTTTCCTCTCTTCCCACCAATATCTTCTCCTTCTCTCCCTCCTCCGTTGCTTCTCTTTGGGTACTGCCCAGCAGCCCTACGTGGGCCTCACCGTATCAGATTGTCCCAAGCAGCACAACTCTTCTTCTGGCCTTGGCTACTTCTGCAATGGCGTTAACAGAAGCTGCCAAACTTACCTCACTTTCAGATCAACACCAACTTACAACTCTGTCATTGCCATCTCTGATCTTTTTTCTGCTGACCCTTTTGAGATCTCTCAAATCAACAACATTTCGGAGACTTCAACGTTGGGGACAAACAAATTGGTGTTTGTTAAGGTCAACTGCTCATGTTCAGGTCAGTTCTACCAATCAAACAGGCCTTACAAAGCTAAGCAAGGTGACCAATATTCAAGTATTGCTAATATCGTTTTCCAAGGCCTAACTACTTGCCAGGCTCTTTCTAATCAAAGTGATAATCCTCCTGCTAATAATATTCCTGTTAATCAAATAATTAATGTTCCTCTTAGATGTGCTTGTCCCACAAAGAACCAAAGTGATTTAGGGGTCAATTATCTTACGAGTTATATTGTCTATAAGGGTGATACTGTTGCAATTATTAGCAGGAGCTTTGGTGTAGATATTGGCTCCGTTCCTGAGGCAAATAGTCTTTCTGACTCCAATATTTATCCTAATACAACTCTTTTGATTCCTCTTGAAAATCCACCTTCAAGTTCTCAAACCACAGAGCCACCGCCACCGCCACCGCCTCCACCACCACCAACATCGCCACCGAGCTCTAATGGGAGCTCGAAAACTTGGCTTTATGCCCTTCTTGGTGCTCTTGGAGGAACTGCTTTTCTCTTAGTCCTAGGCATCGTTATCTACTGCAGAGTCTTGAGAAAAGGCAAGAAGAAGAGTGACCCAGTTCTTGTCTCGGAGAGTTTTGAGGCACGCGAGAAGTCGGTGGAAAAAACCATGGAAGAATCCGTAGATTTCTTGCAGCATATATCTGATATAGCTCAATCACTCAAAGTTTACACTTTTGAGGAACTAAAACTTGCCACAAATGATTTCAGTCCTAGTTGTTGGATCAAAGGATCCGTTTATCGCGGCACGATTAACGGAGATTTGGCAGCAATAAAGAAAATGGATGGAGATATCTCGAAAGAGCTAAATCTATTGCAGAAGATCAACCATTCTAATGTTATTCGCCTCTCTGGAGTTTGTTTCAATGAAGGGTATTGGTATCTTGTTTCAGAGTATGCTTCTAATGGACCCTTAAGTGACTGGATTTTCAATAGTGGGAAATTCCTCACTTGGAAACAGAGAATTCAAATTGCTTTCGATGTGGCCACAGGGCTGAATTATCTTCACAGCTTCACCAATCCTTCTCATGTTCATAAGGACATAAACAGTAGTAACATCCTTCTTGACAGTGATTTCAGGGCCAAGATTGCGAATTTCAGTCGAGCTAGATCGACACAAGGGCAAGATGGCCAATTTTCTTTGACAAAGCATATTGTTGGGACTATTGGCTACATGCCTCCTGAGTACTTGGAAAATGGGTTGGTGTCCCCTAAGCTTGATGTGTATGCATTTGGGGTTCTGTTGTTGGAAATGCTCACTGGGAAAAATGTTGGTGTTTTGTATGAAGAAAATAAGCAATTATCTGATGCTTTAAGTGATGTGGCTAAAGATGAAGGACAAGAGAGGTTGAAAGATTTTGTGGACCCTTCAATGGGGGAGAATTATCCTTCTGAACTTGTGAATTTTGTGGTCAAGATCATTGAAAGTTGCTTAGGGAAAAATCCAGAAGCTCGCCCACACATGGATGAGATTGTGCAGTTTCTTTCAAGAACTTTGAGCAATTCACTCACTTGGGAATTGTCAAATAACGTCTCTAGGTAGCAATTTTAGTGATCTTTCAAGTGGTTAATTCAAGTCTTGGTATGATTTGTTTTCGTTATTTATACAGTTTTTAGTGATGTTGTAATATATTGATACCTATATAATTTTTCCATTTTGAATTATTTTTTCATACAACATTATGTTAGAGTATCGGAGTTTGTAATTTTTTTTTTCTTTACCTGTAGTTTTTTTCCATCTTAGATTTTCACGAAAATCTGTATATGTTTTTGTTTTTTTGTTTCTATCGTACTATTTTTGTAACACGTTATTTTGCTTAGATACCGGATAGAAAACGTATACGTAGTCCAACATTGTTTTATTGGTATATTTGATTTTCTTCGGATCAAGGAATGATAAAACAGGGTCGTCCTAACCAACCTATTAACTTTCCCCTGTTATTTAGAAGAGTGATATTTTAGCATTTAAAAAAGAAAAAAGAGGTATTTTGATGGGTCAAAGATTTGATAGCAGACAGGTTGTAGCCGCCAGAGTTGCGACGCAAGATCTTATCGAATGCCCGGCAGAGGTCACAGAGCACCCATGCAACGACACTGCCTCTTCACGCTGGATTCAACAACACATTCATCGCAATAGCCATTACTGGGCCATACACGGCCCATTCACGGGCCGAGGTCCAACGTTTGTCCAATGATGTGAGTTACCTCACTCCATCCGCAAGTGACCACGACAAACTCTCCCGGGCCATAAGTAATTAAATGGGCCCATTCATCTTTTCTCAAATTTAGTTGTAAATTCAACTTGGATTTAAATTAATTAAGGATGGATGAGTGATGAATTTTAGCATAACAGCCCTTCTTCTTACCTTTAATAACCCAAAAGTTCTAAAGTCTTCTCCTTTGCTAGAAGACCAGATTCTCATCTTTTCAAGAGTCAAAAGAGGTGAAAACATGTTAGATTAGCCTTTGGACACACTTTGAACTTGACTCCAGTACTTAGGCTTTGTTTGGTAAGACGGAAGAAGAGAGAGTTGGAGGCATTGAGAGGATTATATCAATCTTTTATGTTGTTTGATAAGAGAGAGTCAAAATGATTGATGAATGAATGCGTTTAATTATTATATTGTCTATTTCATATTAAGCTTTTTGAAGGATAAAACAGCATTTTTAAACATTTAAGTAGTGCATTGCATGAATCCCTCAATTAGTGTAGGGATGCAAAATGGTGGGCCTCGAAGGAGAGGGTCTCCCTCCACCTCTCCTCCCCCTTTCTGCTCCCTTTTCTCTCCATTTTCTCAAGTTTGTGACTACCAGACTTCAATTCCTCAAGGTGTCTGCAAGTTTGTTCCTTGAAACCACCATAAATCTTCCCAAAAACATAGAAAAGCATAAACCTTTATTATTTTAATAACCATTAAAGATCCTTCACATTACCCCACTTAACAAAAATATTTAGAATTACCTATAGAGATGGACAGATTTCATCTCCAAAGCAAACCTTGGAGACCTAGAAAGTCTCCAAACGTTCATCATTTTCATCACCATTGAGAAACCTTCATGCTTGACTATTTTTCTAGAAATACCGAAAGTCATCTCCAGAGGCGACCTGAGCTTGTCCCTAGAGCCAATGTCTATACAAAGCATCTGCCACTCTAAGAGCCTGCGTATCTCCTAGACTTAGGATTACTAAGCTCCGAACTAATTCTCCATCAACCATTTGACTACTCCTCCTATCATTCTTTGACTCCGTCCTTTTATTTATTTTTTAATTGTTCTCTTGATTTTTCATCACCACATTTTGGTTGTTTGGCAAGAAGGGTTTCATACTTATCCATTACAATGGAATGGAACATAAAAGATCCTCCAGAAAAAAAAAAAAAGAAGAAGAAGAAGAAGAAGAAGAAGAAGAAGAAGAAGAAGAAGAGAGGAGTGTTATCAAAAGAGAAACATAAGAAGGTAAACCAAAGTAAAAACAAACTCTAAGCTCATCCATTTCCACGAGTATCAAAATTAGGTTATCTGTTTTTTTTTTTTTTTTTTTTTTTTTTTGAAGGGTAGGTTATTTGAATATTAATCAAATACAAAAGCTCATCTTTAGGTGAAAAACAAAAAGAAATTCTGATCTTTGCCTTCTTAATAATTTTAACGACTTCGTAACACGGCTTTTTAATAACTAATTTAAAAACTTTCACTTTGTGTTTTAAATTTTGGATTAGTTCCATTTGGTTTCCTCTTTGAATTTTTGTAGGAAATAGAGCCAAAAACAAAAAGTGGGTTTTCAAGATAAATTCAGATTAAGCGAGACTAATTATCTCTTTCTTCATTGTGTTTTAACGAAAATTCTAATAGAATGTATAAGTGGGACAATTTAAAATCTAAAGGCGCAAAGTGAGATGTGTTAAAGTTTAGGGGCAAAAAGAATTAAGATTACTGGACTATAAACAGCGTTGTCTTAGTTTTGTCACTTTGGAAGGCCAGGTTTATTTCTAGAAATTTCTGAGATTTTAAACTGACATGATCTTTGACGAAGTATTCCAGGCAATTAATTGATAGAAGTTGAGTACAAAATAAAAATTATTTTCCGGGTTTTATGAAATGCCACCCACACATGCCAAACATGTACAACACTATGACAAAAAAACAAGCAACGATTTCTTAATGTCAAAATGCTCTATCTCGTCCTCGGTCGTTATTCAGATAATGGCAAACATCGCAAAGAACACAACTGAGATGTTGCAAATTAGCTGTGTCTGCAGGGTAACAAATAATTATGGTCACGTAATTTGTGTTTTAAGCAAGTCTGTTTTCTGACATTTATCAGAGTTTTATTAAGAGTTTCAAGTTATTGCAGAACAAGTGCAGAACAAGGCAGGTTAGTCTTCTCTTCATTAATTTCTACATTTCTAGCTATGGGCTTGATTTCTATAATTCATAGCAACATGTTGTTTATATTCTTCATATAACTTATAGGCAACATGTTGGGGTATGATTTGGGCCTGCCCAAAGTGAGGAGTCTAAATTATGGTCATAACGAATTGAGCCCAACAAGAGTATTCGATTCGAGAGAGGTTGACACAGGCAGCACCACTTGCTCAATATTCAGTCGAGTAGAGGCTTCGATTGATTCAATTGTTAACTACAGTTCGATTACAACTTCATTTTCTTCGTTGTTTAAATACACACATCCTTTATCATTATAGATTTGCCCAAGTATCGATTTGATAGAATTGATGTACGGAACTTGGTAGTTACAAGAGGAAACATGCCAAGCCATGAACTAAGATTTGAAAGAAACCCGATTCTTGCGCTCTATCATAGATTGACACATGTCCCACTACAGTATGCATAACACTCCCCACTCGTTCCATCAGTTTGGAGCCACGATGTCATGTTTTGCCCTATATCAAGACATCAATAACTTCATTGAAGACATACGACAAACTTTACAGGAGCTCTGTAGAAATACTTTCTCATTCATAAATCATTTCTTTCAACATTTTTATACCTTGTACTCATTTTATTCATCCATAGTAAAGAACAATAGACGTAGCTCTTATTATAAAGTGAGCTACTATAAATCTCTACGCGTAGTCTCATTTATTTTTCCAGTATTGTTTAGTTTCTTACAGCTTTGATCAAATTTACTTTTTGTAATTATTTTAACGTTGTTCTTTAAAGCTAAACAAATCCTAATAACGGTAATTTGAAGGCCCAAACTCATAAACAGTAAAATAGTAAATTAATCCAACACATTTATACTTATAAATCCAATGTCTACACAACATTAGTTTTGTTCTATGATTTCGGAACTATGATTTACAACCTTATGTGTAATTTTAGGCAACCTCAGTTCTGTTTCTGCAAAAAGGATTAAGTGATGATTGGTTCATTGATTTGAACTGGAAAAATTACAGTTGAAATCGAACAGATTTATAATCATACAATAGTAGTGTAGCATTTTTTTTCAATATAAGAGTCGGGCAATTTATACCGTGTCAAAAAATAAAAAATAAATAACTAAAAGGTAATTTCTTGTGTAAAAAAAAAAATACCTATCTATACATATTCATCTTTTTAAATCTGGTTAAAAATAATTTCAATCAAATCAAATAATTTCAAAATGTACCTCATCGGTTGGGATTTCTACCCGTTAAGTTCCAAAATTAAAAATTGCAGGAACCAAGCTATGATTCAGCCGCCACAAAAAAATTGAGTTAAACAAGAGTATTGACAGTTGTGAATTATACAAAGAGCGAGAACTATATTGTGCCACTTGGCTTGGTACGTGAATGCCCTATTATGGGAACCACCACATACAAACAGGTACTAAACAAACATTATTCCTAGCAGGCGGCACGTGCGCGCAGCGTGCGCAAGCTCCCTTTTCATAACGGAAAGGGGTCACTAGATAATACGTATTTGCCACTACATAATAACATGTACATACACATAATATATATAAATATATATATATATATATATATATATTTATTACGTGCTAGTATACACTTGTTATATATATAGGACGCCAGATGATATTAGGTACATGGAACTACTCAGAAAAGTCGCATGGCGTTGCCGCCTTCGCCTTGGTCGTTTGGCCGTATCGGTTGCAGCTCTTTCCCTCTGCGCTCGTCGTTTTGGCGGTTGTGAACATGACCGGTTTGACGATCAATCATTGCCCCAATCTGAAGAAAAACATAAATCATAGATTTATACAGTTGGATTTCAAACTTATGATCAGGTTCTGGTCTTCCCCCCTTTTTTTGTTTTGTTTGGTTTTGTTACCTGCTCTTCAAGGACATGCTTCTCTTCTCTAAGTCGCCTTTCCTGCGTTCGTTAATTAGATCAATTGATTAGTCTCAATCGCAAACAAGCAATTCAAGTAGTCCTGACTGAATAAAAATAAACCTTAATTTCTGTGACTTTGGGGGTGTTTTTAGAAAAATTTACAAGATTAGAGGATTACTGGGCCATGAGCTGCTGTCTTAAGTTTTTTTTTTAATTTTTTTCCTGTTGCTTTTAATATATTGTTCTGTCAGCTTGATGGCCACGTTTCCTTCTAGAATATATCCCAGATGCCAAACTGACATGAATAATAGCCAAGTGTTTCCACACAATTAATAATAGGAGTTAGGGACAAAAAAATAGTGATTTTTCAGATTTTTTGAAATGCCATCCACACAAGCTACACAAGTACAATACTATGACAAAAAGTAGACAATTTCTCAATCTCAGAAGGCACTATTTCATCTTTAAGAGTATTCTTGCAAAGAACACTAAAAGGACATTTAGAAACATGATTCCATCCAACTATAACAATTTAAATGTTGTTGAAGAAAACACCATAACAAAATTAATTAGAACAAAAGAATGTTAGTTCGAATTGGTGTTTCTAAACGCACTCAAAGTAAGATATTGCAAATTAGTCAAATGAAAGTTGGAAAACACATACCTCCTCAGCAAATCTTGTTAAGGTTTCCATCATCAGCTGTGTCTGCAGTGTAATAAATAATGTTGGTGTGAGTCGTATTTTAACTAGTAAGATTGTTTTAACATATACTTTTCATTTCACTTGGGTGATTTTAATGAATTCTTTTGACACTAAAGGAGACAAAAGGAAAGTATTCTCTACATTCCCACCCTTCCGCTTAGGCAACCTTAGTTCTCGTTTCTAGGCGCTTTAATTTTAAATGTCATTTATAATTTTACTCTTAAATTGATACTAACTATGATGAGAGACTCTTTAATTTTGTCCAACCACTTGAAACTATTTATTACGGTTCCCTAAATGATTGACCCACATTCCTTTCTTACATCTGAGAAAAAAAAAGGTAAATCTATGATAAGGAGAACTACTGAAACATGTGTGTGTGTGTGTGTTTCTTATTTAAGGATTGATCATTTGGTTAGACAAGTTATGTTGCCAAAGTCATGTTATTTTCTGGCATAAGAAAAGAAAAAAAGTTTTTTCTTCTTCTAGCTAAATCTCATTATTAAAACATCTCCAATGCAACGCCAAACTACAATATCAATGTTGAATTTTAGCTTTTGATCATTAGAAAAATCACTTTCCTATACATTGCTATTCTTGGTGCTAAATCTGGCACGTACTATGTTTGGTGATAGATTAACATCAAGTATAGCATATATGTGCCAAATTTCGACATTTGGTTGTTAATGGTTGATGCATTAACTTTTTTATTTAATCATCACAACTTCATAAGACTATTTAATATTATTAAAAAAAAACTAGATACAACGCTTAAAATAGCGTTATGCATCTGAGTACAAATCAAAATAAAATATGCTGTTTTGACGCTTTTCTAGTGCTCAATATAGTATTTGACGATAGGATTTGCATTAGAGATGCTCATTATCCTTCATGGTCATTATCCTTCTGTTTTGATGGTTTACGACTGAGAGGAGGACATATGAGGGCCATATCTAGTCACAACTTCTAAGAAGTGGCTTGAGATATATAAAATAAGTAACTGACCTTTTTTTGTCTTGTTTGTCTTAATATGGCATCCAGTTTTCTTTCTACACGAGTAAGCTCCTTCATAGTTAGATGTTCAACTGTGAGGTTGCTGTATATAAAACAGGCAAATACAAGCATACATAATCAGATTTGTATCATTGTACTCAAAAAATCTGGAAATGAACCTGAAATAAGTACCTCGTCAGTTCAAGCGGTTCACCACCTGTCCCGAGTCCACTAGTATGGTCTGCAGGACTCTATGTTTAGAGAGAGAGAAAGAGAGAGAGAGAGAGAAGTAAGTAAAAAGAGTATTCTATAGAAATAAGTAAAAGGAGCATATTCTATCTTCATTGCCAATTATAAGTCTTGTTTTAACATATTTCTTAAAGTAAGCAAAACGTTATGGAGAACATGAACAAAAAGCACTTTGTTTTTCTAAGGTGAGTATTTCTAGTTTATGTTACCTTGAACCAAGTAGGGAAAAAAAATTAAAATTAATAAGATAAAGGAAATGGGTTGAACTGAAATTTCAAAGTTGAACCGGTTTACTCAAGAAAGGGATCAAATATGTTTTACGTTTTTCTTTTTATTCTATCATTTTTATCACTTGCTTGCTCCAAATTTTTCTGTTATATGTTTTACATTTGACACCTGCATTGTAAAGACCGTGACAATAGATTGTTATCTTTAGAAATAAAGAAAATCATGACTAGTACCTTCTCTAAGAACAAATTTTACAGATAACATGCATACATGCGTTTTCACCGGAAAAATGTTTGGTAGCACCACAACTGATAGAAAGTGAGACTCATTTACGGGTCCATGTTGCAGGGCCCACTTTCTATTAGTTTATAGCATTGGACACCACCGGTACCCCAACCATGGTTCATTTTTCACTATGTACGTATAGAGTCAAAAGCACAGTCAACCTTTGGTTTGTCAGCATCCTTGTCAGCAGCTTCTTCATTGTACGTGCTGTAGCGTTCAAGTGTTTTTTCCATGCTGAAGCAGGAGAGAAAAGTATTAGCATACTCAAAAAGTGCAGAAAATAAAAAGTGTAAAACAGATGCATCACAATTCCAAGCACTCATAATATAGTACAACTTGACATGATAAAAACCTCAAAAAGCCATCTGTTAGAAACACCTCTTTTCATCTCCTTAGGTTTTTACTTGAAATGTTCTTCTTAATTAATAAGCAATACAAAGACGGCTCAATTTCAGTCTCTTTTTTCAATTAAAATTTCAGTAGGATTTTCACATACAGAATAAGACAACGAAGAAGTTGCTTCCTGGAACAAGTAATCAAACCATAGAGCCACGGGTTGACCATGATTTGATTCTGTATACGCTGAATGCCTTGTTGTTGTCAAGACAAGTCAGATGTCCCTTAAAATGACCATTCTTTATAGCAACTTCTTCACCGTACAACATTCTTCAACTCTTCATTTCATGGGACAACAAGAATTTCATGGAAACAGAGTCCAATCATGTTCCAAACTAGAAAGAAAACGTGGCAAATTAGCAAGTTATCAGTTGTCCTTTAAAAGGACAGTGCTAACGAACGAGTTTAAACGTCAGTTGCCAATTTGACCAACATAGTAGGGATTCCACATCGGTTGCCGACAATCTACGTAGAAAGCATCTAAACAGAACTTTTTACGTCGCTTGCTCGGTTTAGGCATAAAAATAGGCATGACTGATGCGTTTCCACATCAGGATTCGATGTCAGAGTTCATAGGCTTTCGAAAAGTGGTGAAATCTCTACTACGTTAGTCAAACTGCCAACCGACATTGAAAGTACTAATGTTTAAATCCATTCGTATAGTATTTATTGGTGCATAGTGGAGCTTGTAGCAGTGGGATACATGTCAATCTCTGATAGAGTGTAACATCGTACTTCTTCCTGTGTTCCACTTCATGACTGGAAGAGTATCTCCTTGTAACCGCTAGGCTTTGTGCATCGATTCTATTGAACCGACCCTTAGAAAATCCACGATAGTGAATAATATGAAAATCCACCCAAACGAGCCAAGAAAAAACTACAAACAGACCACAAATATTGAATAGATCGATACCACTAATCGATCAAGCAATGAACTGACAATACTAGTGACAACAGTTCAACCACTCCTGACACGCTCGAATCGTTTTGACCGTAATTGAATTTCACAGGCTGGGCTATTGTTGAATTATTTGGGTCTGACCAAATCATACCCCAACACTTGCAATTCCATGTCATTGCTTTGTTTTCAGTCAAAAATAAAACTTCCTAGTTGTTTAGGATGCATTGCTTGAACCAATGTTGGTAAGTACGGTTTTAATTTGAATGCAGTTAAAACAAATGTTAAAAATTAATTATTAAATTTAGGAATAATACTAGGGACATCAATTTTAATATTAATTATAGGTTCAATTTTGAATTGTCATTCTCTAATGATGGTAGTTTTACAAGATCGTCACCTAAATTTTTTTCTCTAAAGATTGTCACCTAAAACAATAATATAAAGGTTACATATGTCAAAAAATGACAATTCAAATCTTGTAAAAAAGGGTTGGTATTAAAAATTGGTTTCCTAGACATACTCTAAATTTGGTGTAATATGAGTAACGTGAGCGCTTTACAGGACAAATGCTGCCTTTTTGTATCCGTTGACAATTATAAGTCAGTGAATGCTAGTCATGTGCTCTAATAGATTCATGCAGATCATTGTTTTCACGTCCTGCCGACACTAATAACGAGATGTTGGGACTGCTCATGAAGTGTCATGACATCCCTGGATTGATTAATCCAATTTGTGAGCTGTGAGAAAGTATGAAAATGAACCAAGGAGAGAGATGGAATACATATGATAAGACACGTGGTCCTAGGAAAGGATAAGCCAAAAAGCTGACGAGTGTCATGTGACTGGCTACTTATTGCAATACGAAAGGATAAAAAAAAATTGAGTTGGATGGTCTTTTTTATGACTTTTTTAAAATAAATGATTATAACTTTTTAAAATTAAATTAATTGTCGTTTATTAGTGATAATTAAGTTTAACTGATAAATTCTTTAAGTTTATCAATGTTAAACTCGATAAACTTAAATTCATCACTAATAAATAACAATTTGTCTATTTTAAAAAAGTTATGATAATTTATTTTAAAAGTACCACTAAAAAAGTCATTGACCTCTATTTTCCAAGGACAGATGGCTTTTTCCAAGGACAGATGGCTTCATAGGTGGAAGGAATAAAAACTCACAAATGGCAAAACGTAAGATAAACAAATAGAACAAAGGCATGTTTACCAAACCGTAAAGAATTGTAAAAGAAAAGATAATAAGATTGGCAAGAAAAGTAAAATAATGAGAGTGAAAATCATTCATCCCCTTTTTAGTGTACTCAACTATTTGATGTTGTAACAAGAAAAAATCCCATTTCCGTTCTAGTGTTTACTTTCTTAGGAATAAGGATCTTATTCAATGTAATTATTAATATATTTTTTAAAATAATATTGATAGCTATTTTAAATAATAACATTTGAATTTAGATATCTAAGTAAATATGGTATTCATTTCCTTTAATAGGAAATTGTTATGCAGCGCCTATAAAACTCCGATTACTGATTCTGTAAGTAAACATATTATTTAAGAAGAAAAGGAATCATTTTTTATTTCTTTTTCCTTTTGATGCAAAGTAATCATGCCCTAAGTTCAATTAAAAAAAAAAAAACTTGCGAGTAGTAATGAATTTATGGAAAGTGTAACAACCAAAAAAAAAAAGGTGCATAATCTCTTGAGATTATGAAACAATAATTAAATTGGTGTTTAGTGAATCTTTAAAAATATCTTGAGCCAAGTAGAAGAAAGTCATATGATGTCAGCGCATATGATGCATTCCTCGACGACGAAGGAAAACAATAACATTATGCATGCTAATTTAAAAGGCTTTTGTATGCTAATTTCATATGTTGTTATATCCATAAAGTTACTTATTTAACACCATTAATATCCTCCATCACCTCGTTGACTAATTTTTCTCTCTTGCTTCTATCAAAAAGTTTACTCTCTTACTAGCAATCCATTTATGTCAATGAACTTGTATGGACCTAAATTGCCCCTTCAAAATAGAAGAAGAATTAGCAACTAAAATACTGGGGAATCATAATCTCAAATCTGTGTAATGTCTTATCATCGTCATCTTCTCATACTTCCAAATCTCAAAAAATTCTTGAAAAAATCTATTTTTTCACTCATATAATCTAATCCCTCCAAATCTTTTATTTAAAATTCACTTGTAAAATTGCATGTCAATATTACCAAGCTTTCTTTCCATTCTCTTAATTTATAATGCATAGGACTTGAATTTGATTCTAAAGTGACTGTGGATTGGATTTCAGTGAGATAGAATTGTTAACTTAACGTGGTGACCAAAAGTCGATAGATTGTTTTTCACGATCAAACTGATTATACGCATTGACAAATCAAGCCTGCATTCTTTACGTATCCCTTTCATAAAGGACTCGTAAGGGCATCGCTCCTCTAAAAATAAATTCACTGTATGCTTTTTCAGCCCGTTTGTTTGAAATCATACATCTAACTTTTTGCTATAGTGTTTTTTTTTCATAAAAAATTGTCAGTTTTTGTTCAAATTATCTGTACAGACTTTGAACTAAACACGCCATTTATCTTCAAAGCCAAAAAAAGGTTAAAAGTTTCAAGTTACGTAAAGAGTCAAGTGCTAATTATGATTTATTGTGAATTTCATGCTTTTGTTTGATTTAAAATTTGATTTTAAGAGTTTCATGCATGCTCAACTGTTGTTTCCGGAAGATCATGCACGCCTTTTTTTTTTTTTCTGAAAAAAGAATAATGAAAATTGATCATTTAAAGGTTTTAATGAGACATAATTCAACTATTTTGACCAAAAAAAATAGTTTTTTTTTTTCTTGGGAAGCTTCAAAAAATTATACTTTTCTTTTATTTATGTTGAACTTGTAAGCATTTTCCGCTTGTTTATGTTTGTTGTGCGTTGCTTTGTGTTGGGGGATTTTTCAAAAAGTTCTTGAGACCGTGCCACAGGTCTTGGTACCAATAATGGAACGAGATCAAGGTCGACAAACGGCTGTCTCGACCAAAAGACCGACGCCATCGAAAAACTTCGACATATCTGAGTAATCAGATCAAGGGTACATCGGCATTGGTATATCGAGGTGTCAAGGCAACTTGTCCCACAAGGACACGTCATGGTGTCAGGGAGACCTCTTGTAACATGACATGTCACAATGTTAAGATGACCACTAAACATAAGGCAAGTTTCGCAACGTCAAGTCACCTAGTGTAAGATGAACATGTGTCTAAAGCTTACGACACAAGCAAATGAGGTGCGTGAAAGCGTCATAATCCCACGAATGATGACTAAAGTAAAGACTTAAAAAAGGACCTTTTGTGCCCTTTCCTAAGAGGGGAAGTTAGAAGAAATCGTAAGCCCAAAAAGGAATGTAATGTGTTTAAATCAGATGACTGAAGAAACAATAATCTATTGAAGGCATGTCAACTTAAATCGAATATGATATTCTTATTAGAGGCATTTGCTTTTCATTACTCTTTGCTATTATTATGCTAAAATATATCCATAACTATTTGTCTGGCTTGGGTGTGAAGAGTGTTTTCTCCAAGCCAATCTCAAGCACCCCCAAGCGAAGGAGCAATCAGAGAACGATGGAGAGTGGGAGAGCAGGTACCAGATCTTTAATGTTTGGAAATCTACTCTTTAACTCTTTGGGACTAACAAACTTTTATTTTTGTATTTTTGTTTTTTATTTAATAAATTGAATGAAAATTTAGTGTGGGATGAAGATTTATATAGATGCCATATTAATGTGCTAAAATACTTTATGCTATTTTTTCTTTTAGCTTTTTGAACGTAAGAAAGAAGGATATTGCATATCTTCTTCTAGTTTCTGTGCACGTTGTGCTAATTGCTAATTGTATACTACTTAGAAGATAGCAGCACCATCCATGATTGAATTTGCAACTTTCTTCACAAAACTCCGATTGTGGACACTTGGAAAGTCTCCTAACTTGATATACTCTTTAGTGGATATATATGTGTACGTGACCTTTTGTTAAAATAGTTTTTGCACCTTTTTCTAGGTATTTATGTAGTGATAATTGAATTTTTAGTAGATCATAAATAAAAGAGTGAATAGGAGGAAAAATATTTAAGAAATTTAAAAACAAAAAGTTGCACAAATAATTGAAGTTATGCATTTGTTATATTATAACCTTTATTCTTTATTTGATAGTCCAGTTAGAACCAATTGGTTAAAACAAAAAAAATGAGTTAAAACCATAATTTATGGTTGAGACATATGTTTGGTAAGTTTGTCAAAACGTTTGTTTGAATCAAAAGTAGATTTAATTACTGAAACTCGATTCTAACCGCTATTGGGCCAAACAAAAGTTTCAATTGGCACTAAAACAACCAGTTAAAACTGGACTTCTAAACAAATGCTTATTATTAATTTTTGGGTGTCTAATTACCTTAAGATTCATAATATATATAGTTTTAATCCCTCAAATAAATAGAAACAATGATAGACAAATAGAATTTAGAGGGAAAAAACAAAATAAACATAGACTACCATAAAACATCAAAAAAATAAGAAGGGAAAAATGAAAGGAAAAAATAGCCTCGAAAAAGAAAGGAAGTTAACCAAAAATATAAAATATCCAAAAATTAAAAAGACAAAATAAAACATTGTTCGAAATAGATACTGATAGGCAATAGAGTTCATAAAAAAAGAAAAAAAAGAAAAAAAAAAGTAAGATGCCAAGATGGGAGAGTTAAACAAAAAGAAAGATTCAAGTATAAGATTATGATGAACAAATGAATCCTAAACCAAAAAAAAGGGAAAAATAAAAAAATTAAGAAAAATAAAGAAAGCTAAAAAGCACAAAAATAAAAAACGTAAAGCACTAAATGGTAAGAAAAACAAAAATGAAGTACTAAGGATGTGTAACACCCAAAGATTTAATTAAGTGTGATTAGTATAAAATGGTGAATTAGTGTGCCTTAATGTAATTTGAACTTAATTTAATTATTTTATGGTTTTTTCAAATTAATCTCATTTTTAATTATTTTTATTTGTTATTTTAAGTTTTGAAACAAAACTATTTACCAAATTCCAAATAAGTCCATTTTTACAGAAAACCTAGATAACTTGAAGTTTGCTTATGAAAACCAGGTGGCTGCATGGTTTTCTATAGCTGCTCCCTCTATTTAATCTCCCTCTCCCACTCTTTTTTCACTCTCTCTCTGCTCTCTCTTTCCCTCTCTCACTGTCACTCTCTTTCTCTCTTCCTTCTCTCTACAAACTCAGTTCAAAGCTCAAATTTAAGCTTAGTCCATTTTTCTCAAAATTTCAAACTTTTGCCCTAATTTTTCAATTTTCTTTATAAGTTGTAATCCAAGTTTCTTTGAGCTTAAGAACCCTTCAATCTAAGTTAATGAAACCCAAATCATCATAAATCTAAGCTCAATTGGACAAAAACAAACTAAATCAAGTTTTTCTTCTCATTTTGGGAATAATTTGAAAATTTCTATGAAAAATTTGTTTAAAAGTGTTTAATTCCAGAATATTTTTCTATCATTTCTAAACATTATGCATGCTCTGAGAACTGAAAAACAGGTTAAAAATGAGATTTTGAGCTCGAAGAGCTGAGGCTCGAAATCTAGGATTTCTTAGATTTTGCCAGTTTGACAGGCCGATCATGAGCGTCGGTAGGCCGAATTCATAAGTCCAGTAGGCTGGACTATCTTTTTGGCAAGCCAAACCTAGAGCAATTCCACAGGTCGATTTTGGATGCTCGATAGGCCGAATAGAGCTATTCAGCAAGCCAAACCAGGGAATCCGACAGGCCGACCAAACTTTAGAAAAACGACTGATTTTCATTAGTTTTCACCGTTTAAAACATAGATAGAGACTTTAACCTTATGACATGATTTTGTGGACATAAATGGCACACTGAAACATTATGAGTTAGTATAGCATTGTTAAGGTAGATATTGACATATTTAAATTACATTTAAGGTTGTTTGCAGTTTCGTAGAGCTATCGTATAGTGGATCAAAACTGCAGTGTGAATGCTATCGTACTGGATAACAAAGTAGGACTCTCGACCCTCTTTCTTTGTTAGCCATGATCCTAGAAAGGGATTTTGGCCACAGTGTTTTTTTCAAAAATGTTTTCATGAAATAAACGAAATGAAGTTATATAGTTATTTTTAGTAGCTGTGGAATAATGAAATGATCATAATGAACAGAATAATAAATGTAAATGTGAATACTTGGTAAGATGAACCTTAAATAATATTATGATACCAGACGTGTCATAAACACTGTTCGGAAATAATATTATGATACCAGACGTGTCATAAACACTGTTCGGAATGACATATTAGGGCATGATGCCATGCTCAGAGATCTAGTCGTGTAGAAAACAACCTTGAGTGTAGCTCCCAAAACCTATTTGGGCTACTACAGTGGTGATTATAATAGCTTTGCCTAAGATTAAATGATGAGACTGTTTCCGGATGAATAATGGGACTAAATGTTTCCGGATGATTATAATAAGATTGGTTTTATTAACTTAATTAATCCACCACGTCACCATCTGAATCTGGGTTCATGACAAGATGCAAACCAAAAAGGTGAAAGGGTTAAAAAAAAGAAAAAAAAAAGGAAAACAAAAGGAAAAGAAAAAACCAAAATTATAAAAATAAAAAATAAAACCCCAAAATAAGTCGATTTGGGTGCGCAAACATGAATATTGCATCAAACATGCACTTTTTTATTATGGTTTAAAGATTTATTGGGTCTTTGGGATATCGGTCTTAACTAAAGACATTGGTTTGAAAACTGTAGAAATGTGAGAAATTTACATTATAACTTTTTGCTTTTTTTTTTTTTGTCCTTTTCAATTACTATAGCTGTTAAAAGCTTTACAAATGTTTGTTGGTTAGATCCATTGAGAATTTAACATAGTATAAGAAATTGAAGCATAAAAATAAACAAGAACAAAAAAGACAGCACAAAAAATTAACGAAGTATAAAATGAAAACAAGAAAACGAATCAAAAAAGAAAAAAGAAAAAAATTAGCACCAAACTGATGCGCATGCATGCAACGCCCCGAAATTAATTCGATGTTAGTATGTAAAATGGTATATTAGTGTGCCGTAATAAACGTTTTAAACTTAATGTGATCATTTTGTGAAATTTTTGAATTTAAAATTGTTTCAATTATTTGAAATGATTTTAATTATTTCTAATTATTTTAATTGTTATTTTGAGTATTTAGAACAAAACAATTTGTCAAGTGTCAAATATATCTCGTTTTACAAAATCATAGGTGACACATGGTTTCTGCATAATGAAACCGCTCATGTCTCTCTCTATTTATACCTTTCTCTCACTCTCTTCTTCATTCACGTCTCTCTCTCTCTCTTTCCCTCTCTTTCTCGCATCTCTCTCTCACTCTCAGGGTCTCTCTCTTTCTCTCTCTTCTTCTCTCAAATTTTTGAATCAAACTATAGATTCCAAGCTTCGGGTTAGTGGATTGAAAACTCAGGAATGCGATTTAACAACTACAAACACGATTTAAAGCTTCGATTCGAGGTTAGTTTCAAAATTTCTAAACTTTTCTAAATTTTTTAATTTTTCTTGCATTTTGAAATTTAAGCTTATTTGAACTTAGAAAACCTTTGATTTAAGTTAGAGGGACATAGAATAGCTAGAATCTAAACTTTGATTGAAGAAAAATGGATTTGAATCAAGATTTTTCATTTTTCTCTACTTTTCTGTATTTTTGGGATTTTTTAAAATTTTTGTTTAAATCTTGTTTTAATGTATTAAAAAGTAATCTATTATGTTTTTCTATCAACTATGACCATTATCTATGCTTGGGATTTGAGAAAACAGGTTGAAATTGAAGATTTGGGCTCGGGGAAGCCGAAACCCGTGCCTAAAAATTTTTAAAATTTTTCAGTTCGGCAGGCCGGATTCATACGACCGGCAGGCTGAACCTGAAAAAATTTAGTTGACTGTGTGACAACCCTCACTTACGTGGCCGTCACTTAACTTAACTTGGTCTTAAACTTAAACATACTTATTAATAAAGTACAAAATTTCAGGATAAATTTTTTTTTTCTTAAATGGATTCTTGCTATCAAATCCTTGGCATATAGCTTTAAAGGAAATACTAATTGTTTTCCAAAACTTAGTAATAAATGAATTCTTAATAATAAAGAATTCTCAACATACAGCTTTAAAAAATATAATAATCATTTCTTAAAACTTAATTTCGTAACTTAACAAAATCCATAAATTTCTTAAACATGATAATAACGTAATAATAATCATTACGTTTTAACTCAATTATAATTTATAAATCATGATCATTTACATAACTCCTAACATTTATTTCTTGAAGCATAACTATAGTAATTTCCTTGAACTTTTCTTTTTAAACATAAGGATAATTATTTAGCATCTATTTCTTTAAGGATATTTCTTATTTTAAATAAAGCTATTTTC
>CAMOHE010040436.1:0-28156 GCA_946598075.1 Artocarpus hirsutus | reverse complement strand
TTATATAAGTTTTATGTCAAAATAAGTAACGATTTAAATAAACGAGTTCCAAGTAATTATTATTATGATAAGTTTAGAAAAGGTAAATTTTTAAGATATCAATATGTTATGTTTAAGATGTTAAATTATAAGTATGATATATAATGATTTTTAAGGAAGTTTTAAAGAGCATTTAAATGGGATTTTATTTTAATATTTAATTTAGAATTGTTTTGAAAATAGTTTTATTTAAACTATGAAATGTCTTTAAAGTAATAGTTGCTAAATAATTATCCTTATGTCTAAAAAGAAAAGTTCAAGGAAATTACTATAGTTATGCTTCAAGAAATAAATGTTATGAGTTATGTAAAGAATCATGATTTATAAATTATGATTGAGTTAACACGTAATACTTATTATTACGTTATTACCATGTTTAAGAAATTTATGTATTTTGTTAAGTTACAAAATTAAGTTTTCGAGAAATGATTATTACATCTTTTGAAGTTGTATGTTGAGAATTCATTCTCTTTAAGAAATCATTGTTACTAAGTTTGGGAAATAATCATTATTCTAAGGTTTCATGCCAAGGATTCGATAGTAAGAATCCATTCTAAGAAATTAAAAAAAAAATTATTTCAAAATTCTATGCTTTATTAATAAGTTTGTTTAAGTTTACGACCAAGTTTAAGTGAAGTGACGGCCACGTAAGTAAGGGTCGTCACAAGCCATAGGTAGGTTTCTTCAAAAAAATTTCAACCTTAAATCTTGGCATATTTATCCCACTCAAGTTTCAAGAATTGAAGATCAAGAGGTTCCATCAATTTTTAAGGTAAAATCCAAACTTTACCCTAAGTTTTCTAGGGTTTTTGTTGAAGTTTTGATGAAATTTTTATAGTGTGGTATGGGCTTGATGTCAAGGGAGTTTGGATGCTTTCAAGTGCTAAAAAGTGAGGACAAGCACTTGGGAATGATGAGGTAAAATCCTAGCCCCACAAGCTTTGTTAAAGTTTGTATTTTTTATGCATACAAAGTGTTTGATGAAATGTTTAAGCCATGGCATATAATATGGACCTTATGGAATCGTTATTTTATGTTATATGTTGATGGTGATGATGATGGAAAGAAGAACGTAAGGGTTTTGGCAAAATTTCAAATAGGACTAAATTTCAAAGAAAAATAAATTTTTGACATATTTAAAAATCAGCCAAAAAGTTCCTCTAAACAATAAAATTTTAAGAAAGTTAAAACATAAAAGTTGTAGAACGCATCGAAACTGTTAAAAAAATGTAGACAGTTTTCTGAAATTATGCCCAGTTTAGAAGTTATGAATTTTATGAAATTTTAAACACAAAAATTCGAGAAATGAAAATGTTATGAGATGTATTGAAGTTGACCAAGGAGGTTCTGTAAGTTTTGTTCCTTGTGAAAAATTAAAAGTTGTGGTATAAATTGATCATTTTTGGTTCCGAGGTCCAAAATATAAATATTTTTGTATTTCAAGTCAAAATCGTAAAATTATATGAAAATTAGGTTTTCACTAGGCAACGTTAATTTCCTACACTGCTGTAGGCAGTAAGTATCATAGATGCTAAGTTTTAAGAGATTAAAGTTTAGTTAAGGAAATAATGGAAGAAAAAGAGATTAAGGGTGAAATGGTCATTTTATGAAAATGGCCAAAACGAACACGAAACGCCTGATGTTGAAAAACGCTCCTTGACGGAAATTTTTCTGTAACATGTAAGAAATGAAATGGTAAAGTTAAGCAATGAGTTTAATAAGGTTATGAAGTTGACAAAAAACCCATTAAGGGAAAAAACATCATTTTCATGAAAACTGCCAAAGCGGAGTTGAACACTCCGAACTAGCAAAATGTCCTTAGACGAAAAATGTTCTGTAATATGTTAAGAAACGAAACCGTCACATGAGATGAGAGATTAATAAGGGATGTTTAAGTAAACAAGAGGTAACCCGATGGGTTACAAAATTAAGTAAAGAAAAAGGTAACCTGATGGATTACAGAGCTAAGTAAAAAGAATGATATTATAGAGTTAAGAAAAAGGAACGACAACCTGGTGGGCTATCAAGTTAAAAGCCACGGGGTACAAAGTTACAAGAAGGGTAAACCAATAGGGTACCAAGTTAAGTTAAGAAGAAATGAATGTTTAAGGTTTAAGTTAAATTATCAATCAAGTGGATTGATAATAAAAAAAGTTAATTAATAAGTTGACTGTCGTTTGATCAGGACACAGAAGCCTACTAATGGAAGGAAAAGGAACGGAATAAAAAACGCTAGAATGTAGTCCAGGTTAGTTTCAAACTTTACCTATCGCATGAAGTAAGTGATTTTAAATTTTATGTATACCTTTATAAATGAGTTTGCAATTGTTATGCAAGTTTCTTTTGAAGTATGTTTGCATTTATTATGCAAAAAGTTTTAAAGATTCAAAGCAAGATTTGCAATGAATTTGTAACTGTATGTTTAAAGTCTATTTGCATGTTGATATGAATGATGTTTTTAAAAGTTCAAGTTATGATTTTCAAAGTATTTAAAGTATGTTTTGCATTTTGATAATGCATAATGTTTTATAGTTTAAGTTATAAGTTTTATGATGGATTTGTTATGCAATAAGTTGCATTTGTTATACAATAAGTTTCAGAGTACAAGTTAGTATTTGAAAAACGTGTTTGCGTTTTAAGTTGCATTTGTTATGCAATAGGTTTTACAGTACAAGCTATGATTTGCAAGTGTGTTTGCATATGATATGATTGCATTTGATATGCTCACTAAAATTGATAAGAAGGTTAAAAATACAAAGAAAGTATCGTACCAGCCTCCTTGTTGTGAGGTACTGAAAGAAAAGTTAAAGTTGTAACCTCTTAGATGTGAGATACACAAGTAAAGTTAAAGTTTGACCTCCTAGATGTGAGGTACATGACCTCGATGTTCAATAGTCTCAAGTCTTTCACAAGGAAAGCATCATGTTTATGATCTCATGATTAAAAATGTTGGTACGAACACCAAAGGTTATAAGATAAAGAAAGTTAAGGAACAAGGATAAAGGTTAAGAAAGAAAGGAATGTTTAAGTTTATAGAATGTTCATAAAATGCTCATAATTGAAGTTCATAATTGAACATAATTAGAATCATGCATTATGAATTTGCTTGTATTCCTTATTATAAAGTATTTAAGTTAAATGCTTATGAAAAACATTTTGAGATATGTTTTATGTTAAGTGTTTATGAAAAACATTTTTATGTTTACAAGAAAAGGTTTATAAATGACGTTTTAAGAAAAACGTTGAAGAAATGTTTTACAAAAAACGTTTACGCAAAACATTTCAAAAATGTTTTATAAAAACGTTTATGAAAAATGTTATAAGAGAAAGGTCTTTATGAGAAAAGTTTTTAAAGCATGTTTAAATGCTTTGTGAGATTTTGAGTGAACTTCTTGAGCGAAAGCTTATTAAAAAGTTTCTTCATGCTGTAGGTAGTTTTATGGGTGACCAGTAGGACCTGTTAAAAGAGCTAGGTGCTACAGAGGACAAGTGCGAGGATTTGGTATGGATACCACCACAGTATGCTTCCGCCACACAAAGAAAAGGTTTTCCACTATTTAATATAGTGTTTTCAAAGTATTAAGAAAATCACAGTTTTAAGAAATGTTTTTAAAGTTTTACGATATATTTACAAAATGTTTTTTTTTCTTATAAAGTTAATTTTGGATCAATGATTCAGTAAATGTTTCTTAATAAGTTTTAAGAACACAATTTGAAATAGTTTTAAAGGCAAGTGTTGAGCGAGGTCTCAACTTGAATGGCGACAGTGGTTGCAACAGTTTTTAAGTACGTTTTAAAGAATGTTTAAAGAAAAAAAATTATTTCCATATTTTTCTTACTAAGTAAGTAAGATTATTATTTTAAATGAAGTTTAAGAAAGTCAAGTGACTGCCCAAGAAGGCGGGTCGTCATAGGTGGTATTAGAACGGTATCCTGCCATACCATCTCACACTGTCATATGCCTACTACACCATAGCTCAAGTAAGTAAGTTAAGTTAAGTAAGAAGAAAAGTTAGCATTTAACGATTACGTGCTTATACCGAGTATATAGCCTTTAGTGTCAGCACTTCTGGATGAGCAACGAGAAGGCAAAGGTCTACAGATGAATGTAATGTTATATGCTATAATGTCCCCGCAAGTCGACGACAGTTATCATCCATCAACGGTGTCAAGTCAATGATGATCAAACGTGGTCAATGATGATCAATAGATGGCCGACGACTCAAAATCAAGAAGATGAGCCCATGACACATTATGATGTTCTTGTGCCTAATGTTGTTGTCTGTTTGAGCCAATCTTACTCTATTAAAGTTATTTGGTATTGCCTATACATATAATGAGGAAAGTACATCAAGATAACGGAATAATAGAGGTCAAAAAGTGGTTTTCGGTGCTCTATGGAACGAGAGTGCCTAAGAGCAACCAAAAGTTAGATGACTAACTATGCAATTCTTTCAAGCTTAAGCATTCCATAGTTGAGCTGAGACATGCTAATGAGCTCGTAACTGCCTGGATAAGAATCACGATCAAGATAATGATGCCAAATCTGTCAGCAAAAACCTCACTGATTGGAGGATGAAAGCTGGGGATTTATACTTTATGAGGAAAATTACAGAAAAATGTAATTCTAGAATGGGTATAGGACCGGAAGATTATAGATTTATAGTCGGATGACCTTACTCTTTTGATAGACATGATGCGAATTGAAAGAAAATAAACCCTATTTTCAAGAATAGCATTCATTGGCAGAATGCTAAACCTTTAAATGAATGGAAACTATGCTCAAATGTTGAAAGAACAGAGTTGCGCAGCGGAAGTGTAGTGTTGCAATTCAAGGAAATATATCAATGAAATGATATAAGGTTTATGAAGTTTCAAGTTGGAGGCGCAGTTTTTATTAAGAATGTAATGATGAAGGAAAGTATGTTAAGAACAGAAATGGTGATAAGGAAATGAACTACCCATGAAGGTTCTAATTTCGAGGACGAAAATTTTTAAGAAGGGTAGATTGCAACACTCGAACATTTTTACTACATTAAAAATGCAATAATTTCAAGATTATGTTAAGACAAAAATATAATTTAAGAAAAAATACCATATAATAATACAAGAAATTATACGGTATTAGAATAATACAGTGTGAGAAAAAACACTGATATAGTATGCAGTATAAAAATTACACTATAAAAGTAATGCAATGTAGGAATTGGACTGTTTAAGTTAAAGTAATATAGGAATAATACCATTTGAAAAATATGGATGAATAAGGAATGCTATAACAGTATAGAGAATGTATCGGCAGTATAAAAAAATACTATCAGTATAAATTTAGACTGTACAAAGTTAGATAATATTGAAATTTCATTATGTAATGGATGAAAATAAGTATGGGAGGTTATGGGACCTCATGAACTGTATGGAAAAGAATACCGACAGTATAGAAAAAATACTGTCAGGATAAACTTAGACTATGTAAAAAGTTTAGTGGACACTCAATAGATTTTGATTGGGCCACCACATCATGAAATGTGGCCCAATCACATTTGGCCACCCAAAGGAAACCACTTGATGACTAAGGTGACTCACCACCACTTTTTGTAAAAAAGGAAAAAAAAAGAAAAAGAAAAGAAAAAAAAAGGCGAATTACTCATTATATAAAAGACCATTTAGTCTACATGGTGGAAGAAAAAAAAAAAGAAAGAAACGTGAAAGAAGGAAAGAAAGGAAAGAAAAGAAAGAAAGAAAAAAAGAAAGAAAGAAAGAAAGGAAGAAATCCATTTCTTCCTCCATCTCCCACGGCAACCATAGGTGGGTTCCTTCAAAAAATTTTCAAGCTTAAATCTTGGCATATTTGTCCCACTCAAGTTTCAAGAATTGAAGATCAAGAGGTTCCATCAATTTTTAAGATAAAATCCAAACTTTACCCTAAGTTTTCTAGGGTTTTAGTTGAAGTTTTGATGAAAATTTTATAGCGTGGTATGGGCTTGATGTCAAGGGAGTTTGGAAGCTTTCAAGTGATAAAATGTGAGGACAAGCACTTGGGAATGATAAGGTAGAATCCTAGCCCCACAAGCTTTGTTAAAGTTTGTATTTTTTATGCATACAAAGTGTTTGATGAAATGTTTAAGCCATGGCATGTAATATGGACACTATGCCATCGTTATTTCATGTTATATGTTAATGGTGGTGATGATGGAAAGAAGAACGTACATGTTTTGGTGAAATTTCAAAATGGACTAAATTGCAAAGAAAAATAAATTTTTTGATAGATTTGAAAATCAACCAAAAAGTCCCTCTAAACGATGGAATTTTAAGAAAGTTAAAACATAAAAGTTGTAGAACGCATTAAAATTGTTAGAATAACTTAGACAGTTTTTCAAAATTCTGCCCAGTTTAGAAGTTATGAATTTTACGAAATTTTAGACAAAAAATTTTAGATGTTGCCCTAGTTGTCTATAACAGATATTGGCTGTTGGGTTGTCGTGTTGGCCTGTCCAACAATTTGAATGTGTTAGAATTGTATATTCGATTATCAAAGTTAACTTTTACAATAAATAGTAATTAAAAAAACTCACTAACCTTTTGGTTGCGATGTTGTGGGTACAATATCCGACCATGTATGCTTCACCATTTCTGGTTGCCAAGTTACTTTTATTTGTTTTTTATTTTTTTGTTTATAATTATATTCAACATTAGTAGTTATATGTAATAAATCACCAACTTAGCATATGTATGATAACCTGAAACTTGGCGGACATGAATCTACCGCAACAAGAGCCTTAATAATCTCAATTCTTAAGGTTGCTTGGGGCATTGGCTTTAACCATGCTCTCGTTTTTTGCCCCACCAAGTTGTTTGAAGTAGTTGTAGAGGTCACTCTTCCAATCCTAATAGTATTGGCTACCTCTCCATCAACTATAGCATTTGTCGCGATTTCATGACCCTTTGCCTTACCTTGACCTGTAAGTCATTGAGGTGCCACATCCGGTGTTGTAATAATCAATCAACATTTTAGAGACAATGAAGTTTACTATCATATTGACTTATTATATAATATTGAATGAATTAATTAAACAATTTTGTAATCATGTTGTAGCATACCCAAATGACAGTGCGAAGGAAGTCTATATGCATTGGGTAGAGGCTGTGCTCCCGTTGATGAGTAGCTATTGGACTAGACATGAATGCCTACTAACAAAATTAAAATTAATTCAATATCATATTTAAATAATTATAAAAATACTATACATTTATGTTTGTTTATGCTATACATAATTTCTATTCATCATCATTGCTTACATCTACGTTCTCTCTACTATCATTTATGTCATCCTTGTCTTTAGAATCGACGCTTTCCTCATCAATGTACTCGTCTAAAGTTTCATCCTTCTCTCCCAGCATATTAGAGTCATCATCTTCTATGGGGAATTTGTCTTTCAAGATTGCATCAATATTGGATGTGACAATATTAGATGATACATCAGGTCGATTCCATGTCAAGGTGTCAAATCTAGTAGATCCATTACTAAGTCAACATTTGTAGACTCGGTATCTTGAACTACCATTAAGTTGTCCACATTAGCTTTTAGAAAATCCCATATATGCCAATGTCTAAAGTATTCAACAACTTTCTAGTTTGGACAGTTAAACAAATCATCGACATAAAATGAAATGTAAGTATGAATGGTTCATTCTCGTACCACGAGTCCTTAACAAAGAAGCTTGAACCAAATGAACAGAAAATAATTGATCGGTCACATCTAGTGCATTCTACTCTCAAAGATTAAACATCTGTTAATAGTAATGAATTCTTGGAGATAAATAATAATCGGCCAATCTGGATCCAATTTGTAATGAATATAATTTAAAATAAGTGTATACCTTATTCTAAAACCATTTTGGATAATCCATTGCCTGAATGTACTCCAATGATCCAGTTTGACCGCTATCCTTTAGCTCCTTCATATGGCCATTATTTAATTGGGAATTTAAGCGAGTGATACGATTCTGTTTGACACAACTATAAAATGAAATTTAGAATAATACTTACTCGATGCATTGTTGATTTCTAAACAGTTGTGTAATATATACCACTCAACTTTATTCCACAGATGATCATCTAACGTGATCGGGTTCATCTTTCTAATTGGACAACAATGAGTTTCAAAGACAAAAATCTTCTTCATATTACCAGCTTCGTATTCCACACAATTTCTTTCAAGTCTATTAAATCTTGTCTTAATGCCACTTAGATATATCGAACAAAAAATCAAAGCTTCATTGACAATATATGCCTCAAGAATGAATCCATCTGGTCATGCACAATTCCTGACATATTTCTTCAATGATCCAAAGAAGCATTCAAATGGATACATCCATCTTAAATTAACAAATCCTCTTCGATTGGATTATTCTGGCAAGTGCATTACTAAATAAACCATAATATCAAAAAAGGCCGGAGAAAATTGTTTCTAACTCGCATAAAAAATAAGAACAATATCTTGCTGGGCCTCCTCTAAATCACTTATCCTTAATGTCCTTGAACATATCAACTAAAAGAAATTGCTTAATTCTGTTATCGTATCAACAATTTTTTTTTTTTATTCATGAATAGTTGAACCCCAAGTGGCAAAAATTGCTGTATTATGACATGAAAATCGTGTGATTTTAGGCCAGTGATCTTAATTTTCCCCTCGATCATATATTTCTTTAGATTTGATACAAACCCATCAAGAAATCGTATTGATTTTAAAAACTCACAAAACTTCTTATTGTCGTCCGGGGTCAATGTGTATACTACATGTGGTTTCATCCCACGATCTTCTTCCTTATATTAATGCAACTCCTTGCGTACCCCTATGTTTTCAAGTTAATCTTCGCCTTGTCTATATATTTACCTTTTCCATCAATGTTTAGAATTATGCTCAACAAGTTCTCATACACATTCAACTCAATATACATGAGATCTAAGTTGTGATGTAACAACAATGAGGTCCGGTAAGTAAATTCCCAAAAGATACTCTTCTTCGTCCAACTAAGCTTTGTCGAATGTCTTTGTCACTTTTTATTGCCATATTTCTCACGTTTACTAGGCAATCTAGGTCCAACCTTTTCTAACTGAGCCAATATATGCTGAACGGATTTAAGGCAGGCGAGGTCGTTGATCAACCTTGTCATCAAACATTTTGTTGTTTCTCACTCTATATGTAATAGGAAGCCATTGTCGATAACCAACAAAACAAGCTTTACTCGTTATCCACTCTAAGGGGGTTGTATTATTGCAGGATGGATAGGTCAAATACCCTTGACCACACCAACCAGATAAACTACTATGGGCAAGAAAGTCGTTAACTTTCATGAGCAACATAGCCCACATCCGAAACGACATATTTGATACAACATTACACATAACCCCCTTCATCGCATAATTCTTTTAACTCATCCAAAAAGAGCCTTAAGAACACATTTATTTCCTTTCATAGAGCATTTGGACTAGGAATCAACAAGGTCAACATCTTGTATAGGTCCTTGGTGCATAACATTAACGTAAACTGTAAGTGGTCACCACCATCGGCCATATACTATATGAAAGAGTCATTTTCCCGAAAGGATTGAAACCATCAACAGCTAACCCTAATCGAATATTTCTCGATTCATGTGCAAAGTTATAGTACTTTTCATCTGGCTTCTTCCATTCTTTACTACCAACTGGATGACCTATCAAGTCTTCATCCTTCGATCGCTTGTGTAAATGCTACGTGATTTCCTTTGTGGTGTGAAAGGAAGCATACAGGCGCTTTAACTGATCCCTCAAAGGCAAGTAATGGAGTACTTTCTATGAAACTTTCTTTCCCTTTTTATTCTTCCAACGACTTGTGTTATAAACTAGAGACATCTGTAGATCAGCATTCTCTTTCCCAAACAAGTGCAATCATACTCACATACGTTAATTGTTTCATAGCTCAAACTCAATTACTTCTTCAACTCATAGTGATAAGGTGGTAACTTGTTTCTATCAAGGAATGCCTCTTTTAATAACTTAAAGGTCACGTCCATGCACTTATTAGGCCACTAATAAAGCACTTTTAAGTGCATTAGTATCACTAAAAAGTCAATGATGAATACTTAGTGCATCCCAGATACAATCTTACTTGGAGCTTGAATAAGAGATTCTTGAATTCATCATACTATGAATCTTCAATATCAACTTCCGTTTCACCCAACATATCATGATCATCATTGATCCCAGCAACATTGTTTATGAATAGAAGCACCTCGTCTACCGGTTCATTTATAACTAGACTAGTACTTGAATCATAAACGAAAGCACTTCGTCTATCGGTTCATTTATAATTGGACTAGTAATTGAAACTGCTTCTATTTCACCATGGTGAATCTATTTAGTGTATGTTGTATCAAAATCAAATCGATGTATGTGCACTTTCACTATTTCTGCTAGCAACATCTCATGATTTCTACACTTTAAATAAGGACAATTGATATGCCCAGTTAAATTTGTGTAATTTTTTGTGACCTCAATAAAGGCAGAAAACCATCTTGATACTCTTTTTACAACATATTCCTCACATAATCCAACTCTTGTCAATCAACAATTCAATTATAAACAATAACAGACACAATCATAAAATTAAGTCATGTCAATGTATGTATGCATTGAATTCTACACATCACCTTTACTCCAAACCTACAGGATAAAGCCATATCTCATTCAGTATTTTAATTTATGCATCGTGTCATTTATCCCACTAGTTTTGCTAAGTGTGCTACCAGGGGCATACCCAGAGAACAAAGGAAGACGTATCGAAACCTCTACCAAAGGCGCGAGTGAAATTGAACGATAAACATGTAAATTACAATTCTAAACTATCCAAACAAACCAAGTCATGCATCAGTTACTACATACTAATCCTCGAACGGGTCTAAGGTTAATTCATGCACGTATGTGCAAAATGAAGACATAAATTTGTACTCGCGTACGTGGTGAAGCTAGATGATACTCAGGGACATCATCATCGTCATCATCATCAACAATGTAGTTCTCAAATGGGGCCCTTAAGTTGACGGCTACTGATGTGTCACTCGAAATGTTTTTCTAAACGCGGTCGCTTGTAGTGAACGATCGTATCCATAGAGAGGTGAAATTTACGAGTTGAGAGATTGACAAATTGACAATTGAAAAAGGCAAGGATGATCTTAACAAACGGAGTTTAAACGAAAAAAAAATTATTTTTAACAATTTAAACAAGATTTTAAAACATAAAATTAAAACAGTAAAGTTTCAAAAATTACTTGTATGTTTCACAACTGGTATGGAATAATCATAATTATAAATTTTCTATAGTATTGGAATTGTAAAATCTTTTCCTGTTAATAACAAGCACGATTACTAGTTCTATAAGTCAATCCAAAGCGATAGTATAGAAAACTATAATACAATAAGAGTTTTTCTATAAAAAGTAGCATATCCACCTCTCATTAGCGATTTGGTGCACTAACTATGACAATTATAACTGATGTCACTATAATTATAACTAATATAATTTTAAGATAGAAAAGGTACTAACAAATTAAAATTATTATTTTTTAGTGGAATATTATTACATTAATTCCTGCAAAACTTCATCTTATGAAATATCTAAAATCGACAATATAACAAGTCATCCTGCAGTAAAAAGATATTTCATAAAATTAAACGTTATTTCATCATTATTAATCTCAGTTATACAATACAATTAAATTACATAAAGAAAGTTTTACTGGATTTATGTAAAAATGGGTAGCGTAATGGCATTAATGATAACTTATAAAAATATTAATATATAATTTATTCTATAAAAGTATAAATATTATAGCACAATTATAAAGTTAAAAATCATTCCAGACTATTATGCATACAAGATCATCTCTTTGCGTCACCAGACTCTTTACACTAATTTAAACGTCGTTTTAACTAAAGTGGGAGTGGAGAAAAGAGAGAGGCGACTCACCTCCATATATACGCAGAACGTTTAAGGCTTTGTTGGACAACAAGTTTCAATAAGATTACAGTGAAAAGCAAAAGTTTGTTATAATGTAAAACTCTTACATGTTATAATGTTTAAGTTCCAATTTCAACTTTCAACTTGGTTTCCAAGCATTCTCTAAGTGACACAAGTAAACGACTTAACGTATGCATGTTATAATTTCTTTCTTAACAGCAACGAATTACTATGTGCGAGTTAAGTGAGCTATAATTTAATGTTAGTCTTAGTTTATTACATATGTGAAACTCAATCCATCAAATTATAATTTGGTACACATGTAAACACAGATGAACAGATCGATGTATCTAACCTGTATATTTAACTCGTTTAAAACTATTTGAGCACTTATTTTAACTATTTTGGCTGGGGGAAAAAACCAACAAAATTTCGTCTAAGACAACTGAAACCAACCTGGGTTTATAACAAATCTGGAGAACTAACCTAACCCAAACCTACCCCAAGTAGTTGGATTAACCTGATTAGAGTTTGCACACTGGGTTGGGTCATAAATCAACTATATATCGGACTAAGGTTTTGGTTATCGCTCAAAACTTGCCAACCCACGCCCACCCCAAACCAAAATACAGTTGGTAGGCTCCAGAAAACACACATGCCAATTTCTAACTGAAGCAATCCAGAATTCTAGAGGTACTTTTAGCACAGTCGCTAAATAGCTTTACTAGAACAGAAAAATAATAGCCAGTTTTCACTGACACGATTGTAAACTGTCTAATCCTATCCTTATTGGAGATGCACACCATGGAAAACAGTCTGGACTCCAAAAGTAATGCCAACATAAAAAAGGTTTGAATTAAACAAACTTAAAAGAAAAAACACTATAGCAAAAAGTTTAAATTGGACCAGCAAAACAAACGGAAAGGATGCTTTTTCTTTGTCAATTCAATCGTGTTCAATGTTGCATACACAAGTTGAAGTGTCCATCCGGCAAACCAGGTAGCTTCATTTCATTGTTGGCGTGTATAAAATGAGGAGCTCATTCATTGCCTATCATATGATGTTGCTCCAATAATGCATAAACAGATAAACTCGTGTTGCATAGTGCTGCCTGTGCATAACATAGTGCAAAACGTAGTACCTAATTCAGAAAATTAATATCAAATTATCTAGAAGTCACTCTAGAGTCTAAGACTGTACATTATTTTTACAAATACAGATCATAATAGGGGCACCAATATCCGCAAATTTTAGTTGCAAACTGATTTAACAACTTCTAAACCATATGATTCTTTGGGTGAACTACTTCTCTTTAACGTTACATAGCCATCAAGTTGCAACATCAACTTCCAAATCTTCACAATAAAAACAAAACAAAACAAAACAAAACAAAACAAAAACAAAACAAAAAAAAACCCTTTGAAACTAAGGGTAGTCATGATATCATCACCAAAGATCCGAAAAACTTTTCCCTCATAACTATTTAATCTTTTCGACATAGTTGAGTATTTCATAGAACAATGTTAGAATGCCTGAAAGTATGACTTTACTAACCTTTCTCTAGATACAATTGGACTAATTTAATTTTTGACTGCTTGTAGGTGTTTCTTCCTTTTGGCTTAAAGAGGAAATAACTCCTCTAACGGCTGCAACAGCAGAATCTCCCCTCTTGACAACTTTCTCAAGCTCGCCAATCTTCTCCGAAAGTACTCGAGCATTTGAGTTAGTGGACTGGACCAACTTGTTTGCAGTTTCCAGAGAACTACATAACTGGGTTAAAAGAAATAAAAATAAAGAGATACGAGTGAAAAGAATAATCAAACACAATTTCTAAAGTTTCAGCTCTTAAAATGCAGTGCCTCAAAATCTAGATACTAGAAGCATTCATTCAAGGATAATTTGATAACTTCCCCTGAACTTATAGCACTGTAACAATGTGCTCCTCAAATTTGAATTCCTATAATCCGTTCCCCCTAAACTTCGCAATTGTATCAGATTTTCTCCTGTTTACTTTTTAGACAGAAATGCCACTAGTCAAGCATTAAAGAACTAATACAAAACGCTAACAAAAAAAATCATACAGTTTCGAAGTTGGGGGCGAACGAATGATTCAAATTCGGGGAGCACATTGCTACGGTGCTCAAAGTTTGAGGAGAATTTATGAAATTCGCTCTGACCAAATTGCGATATCGTCGATTGAGGTTTTCAATCATCAAAATCAATCTAAATTTGTGCAATCAACTGTTGGAGGTATGATCGATCAGTGATCACCTTTAAAGTCAGAGCAGTCCACGAACAGTCCGAGCCAGCGAGCGCCTCGTTCAGGTTCTTGTAGTTCTCCTGAAGCAAACTAACGAATTTAGACTTTTCGGATGCAATTTTAAACAGAAATGTGAAAACTGCACAAAATTTGAAGAAAATCATTGAATAAAAAACTTCATATTCGTTGCTTTACATCAATTTCTCAAAGGAAGTTATCGAGTTAGAGCTTCAACAGCCATACAACAGCAAAATTGATAAATCAAATTGGAAATGAAAGATGAAATTGAGGAAAATCAAACCTCGAAGAGTTTGGGTAGGTCGAATGTCTGGGAGGCGTGAATTGAGGAAGAAGAAGAGGCAGAAGATGGAAGATTGAGATGCGGTTGTGAACGTGAAGAATCAGAATCAGAGTCGCCGACGTCGCTGAGAAGATCGCCAATGCAAAGAAGAGGTCCTCCGACTCCTCTCATCTCTCTATTTCTCGCTCAATTTCGCTCTCAGATTATATCCACCTACGAAACGAAACTACGGCTTCTCCTTGTTCTGCATACAGTATGTATATCATGAGGAAATTTACAATTAAAAAAAAAAAGAAAGAAAAAATTGCAAAATTATCCAAGATATTTGTCCATGTTAGAGTTTTACCCCCTTGACTTGATTCATTACAATAACGCATGTAAAAGTTTTTGAACGTACCCAAATTATCTCCCATAAAATGATCGAAAAAAAAGATTTAATTTAACCCTTAAATAGTATGCAACATATTTTTCTAAAAAAATAATTATCAAATATTTTTAAGGGTATTTGAACTATTTGGTCTTAAATTGTTTAACGATTACCACTTCACTTTGCTTCTAAAATTGAACTTCAAATTTTAATAATTAACTCCTCCAACTCTTGATTTTTGTTGCAATTATGGTCCAAATGCAGACATGCCTTTGTTTAACAATTATCAGTTCACTTTGCTTCTAAAATTGAAATTATGCAGTTTTTCATGTAGCTCTCACATACTTAGGTTGGTTGGACGTGGATTCCTTGGACCAATTTTGCAAGTCACGAATCAAACATGCTCACATACCTAGGTCGGATGGACGTGGATTCCCAGGACCAATTTTTGCAGGTCACGAATCAGCCTTCTCGGCTGGGCCCATTTTACCAGCACTACTTTTGTCAAAAAAAATAAAAATGTTTCACTTTGTTTTGTACGTAAATTTTGGATTTGTCCGTTAAGTTTCTTATGAACTTAAATGCGGATTGTTAACGGTGATTTTTCATTGTAGGTCTCTAAATTTTATAACTTTTGACACTTTCACCTTCATTTTAAGAATTAGATATTTATATATTTAACTCTTAATTTATTAGTATCTTAGGCCTCATTTTAAGAATTTGAACACCTAAGTATCCAAACTTTCAATTTATTGGCACCATAATTCGGCATTTTAACATTTTTGACATTCAAGTCTTCAAACTCTTAATGTGTTGGCACCATTAATGCTAATATTTTTTTTTGCTATTAAAAAACACAAGATATGTTAATATTTCAAGGCTTTTTTTTTTTTGTTTTCGGTCCTAAAAATGTATATTTTTTTAACATAAAAGCCCCCAATTTGTTTTTTTCTTTTGTTTTGAAGTATAACTTATTTTTTGTCTAAAATAAAGCTTAAATGCCTAGAGAAAAGTAATGATGATTATTGACAATTAATTGATGATAAACTGAAAAAATTCACAATGTTGTTGAGAAAATTAGCCATCCATTCCATCATATTTTACTTAAATTATTTATAATAATTAGTTGTCCAATTATACACTATTTTATTACATGCTTTTTATTATTCTCAATTATATTAAAGATCTTTAGGAAAAAGTGTGTAATTGCACAACTAAATATTATTGTGTTACAATTATTTAGTTACATCATTGTAATTTGGTATTAACTTATTAAACATAAATAGAATGGATATTTATGAATTGCTTTTTTTCTTATTTATAATCAATCTCATAATTTATTATCAATAATAATCATAATTAACTTTATGGTAGGGCATTTAAATATTACTTTTGGCAAAAAAACAAAAAAAGAGTTTTACTTTAAAAAAAGGATAGCTTTTGGGGACCTTTCTCCTAAAAAATACATTTTTGAGACCAAAGGAGCAAAAATGCCTCAAAATATTTATATATATTATGTTATTTAAAAGTAAAAATAAGATAGGGGATTAACAGTGACAATAAATTAAGAATTTGAAGACCTGAGTATTCAAATTCTTAAAATAGCTACTAAAGTGCCAAAGATTAAGAATTTGAGACCTACGTGTCTAAATTCTTAAAATGGAGATCCAAATGCCAAAGGTTACAAAGTTTGAGACCTATAGTGTAAAAATCCCTTAGTAATATTTTGGGTTTTTTTTCTCCTTATTTCTTGTTTCTAGCCGGCTTTAAGAAGCTAACATAAATGAGTTTTCACGTTATGCTAATTTCTTAATTTTTTTTTTCAAGAAAGAGCATTTAATAAAACAAAAATATCATACCTAATTCAAAAAAAAAAAAAAAAAAAAGACAACTTTGATTTCTCGTCCAAAAACCTACAGAATCTGACGGATAAGGAAAATTAAAAAATGAATCACAAACCCGGAAATAAAACAGATATGTTTTAAAATTGATAGGACATATCGGCATAAAAGACATAACTCATAATGAATGTTTAGAATTAACAAATGTATACATCAAATCTTTGCATATCCTATTATATCTTCTAGCTTTAGGTAGAAAAACCTCTGCATTGGAAGGGAATCATTTGTCTATGAGCCCCCTGGCTCTCCCTCTTTTTCTTAGTTCAACATTAGTTTTTGGATTTTTTTCACGTTTCGTCACTCATGTTACTATGTCCTCCAACTTTTAAATCGTATCACATAATCCTTTAAAAACTTTATTCTATTAGCAAGTATTTCTTTCCATTCAACATTGTTAGTTTTTGGACTTTTTTTTTCCACGGACTATTTTTATATTTCCTCCCAAGTATGTCACTTATGTTATTTTACCCTTTATATTCAAAATATGTAACTATGTCTCCTCAATATTTTTTGTTAGCAAATAACTTCCTTCTATTTAATTTTGTTCGGGTTAATAAATTGATTTATTTTCCTTCTAACTTTACAAGATCTCTACGTCAAAACAATCTAGACACACACAACTTGTATGAATACTTTTCTTTACAACATGTCATTCAAATACAAATACAAAGAAAATCCGTGTGGGGGGTGGGGTGAAAAAAAACAAAACCCCTCGTAAAATCCTTTTAAAGAATGTGTTTTTCCTTTTAAAAACTTCAAGAGCTCTGTTTTTTAAGAATTTTACAATTTTTTTTCCTTCTTAAGCTCTTCTATTTTGGGGTTGGAATGAACAATTGTAAAACTTAACACTTTTTCTTTGGTCTCTTCTTTCTTTAAATTTTTTTTTTCTTTCAACTCTTTTCTATATTTGGAGTTTTTTCCCCTAAAGTTAGGGGAAAAAAAACACATTAACTTGTTAAGCTAAACAAAATTAAATAAAAAGGAGGTTATTTGCTAAAAAATAAGGAGATATAATAACATATTTTAAAAGTCGAGACAAAATAACAGTAAGATAATTTTGTATGTGTGGTGGTGGTGAGTAAATAAAACTATTTAGCAAAAAGTCTAAAAACTGACGGTGTTAGATAGGAAGAGATACTTGGTAAGGGGATAAAATTTAAAGAGATTGAATGATAAATTATAAAAATAAGGCGCAAAATGCTTTAAATAAGGTAGTTTAAGGGAAAATGTAAAAATAAGCGTCTCTTTTTCCCCAATGCCAAGCCCTAAATTAAAGTAAGGGCGCGTTCACCAATTTCACCAATTTGTGTAGACCGCTCGTCCCTTTGCCCGGCACCTTTACTCTGCTTTGCCGTAGCCACTGGTGGTAAGCAACTCTCTCTTCTCCCTCTCAGCTTTGACGAATTCACCGTTTTTCTTTAAAACCCTCGTTGTTTAAACACCATTGGAATTGAGTTCTTTTTTCTTCTTCCCCTACATTAGTGCTAAAAGTTAATATCAGGGATTGATTAATTTTTCGAACAGGGCAAAACGAGTCTGCAAATTACGAATGGGAGGCCAAGAGAATGTAAAGCAGCTTGAGGATTGCTCGGTTGCCAAGTAAGTTTTTTTTTTTTTTTTTTTTCCATATTTGATTGCTTTCTTTCTGTGCCTGTGAATTTTTTTTTTTTTTTTTTGTTAAACTTTTAACTGGGATTTTTCAGCTGGTTTAGAAATACAAACCTTAGAACCCTTGAAAGTATTATTCTCTTGATGCTAGATTTTCCTGGATGGTTTAAAGAATTAGACAATTTCCAATTTGGATCGTATTCTTGTTGTGAATAGAAGATTTTACTTGTTCTTTTTTTTTTATCCTTTTATGACATTTTGTCTTTGAGATGTTTTTTTAGAATTTATTTTAAGGAAAAGAAAAATCAGATTCTGGGTCTTTCTTTTAGTAAAAGATCTAGAAATATGGTCTTCTTCTTCTTCTTTGGTTGATTAAAATCCATTTGCATTTCAGGAAATCGAATTAGGATGAGTATTTTGATCGTTTTAATGTTCAATGATTTTGCACTTTACCTATTGGCATAGTAATTTTAAATTTTTATCGCAATTCAGATGACAAAATTTGGCAAACATCCTTCACAAGGTTTAGCAAGTTTGTGTGCATTTTCATGTCTCCCGAATGTTGAACATTGGGATGAAGAATCTGTTTCTAATATATTTTTTTTTTCCTTCTTTCTTGCCATGCATACGTTTAGAGTGTCACCTATTGTTTCATAATCTGATTATAAGTAGGTTTGGAATCTCATCTTGCAAATTGAACCGGCCTAAAATGTCACACGATGGACTGCACATTTTGTAAGGATTCAGGACTTCAGGATACCGGGCCTAACTTGAGCATGTGCAATATGGCAGTGATAATTTTCTCACATATAACTAAAAAGTTGAAGTAGTTGGGCATTATATATTTGTCATTCAAAGAATGCTAAGACCATTGAGCCAAATCCAAATCATCGGAGTCATTTCTTTGTCAGTTTTTCTTCTATGCTGTGTGTCAACCCGGTGAGCGAGCTTGATACTTTCATTCTCCCTATTTCGCTTAAATTAACTGATGCATAACTTTTTTCAAGAAGAAAACAATTGGAATATTGGATCCATATTCTTAAAACATTTTATATTGTTGATGACCAGCCAAAAATATAGCCTTTATAGTATGTTATCTGCCCCCTCATTTCTTTTTTTCTTTCTTGTCTAATTTTTCTTTGTTAATTGCCTTAAATGATTGTCAACAAGTTTTACCGAACATGTATTGTGTGCAGCGCATTGGGAACTTGGGTATTCTCGGTAGCTGGGGCACTGCTAGCCATTCCTGTGGGAATTAAAAGAAAATCTTTAGCACCTCTCGTGTTCTTTGGCACAACAGGAACCATGCTCGATATCATCATGGGAATAAGTGCCTGTGAAAGAGAGCATGCGGAACGCCAAATGAAGCTGTTGGAAGCCCAAAATTCTGTAACTGATGGTTCTTTAACTGAGAGTGGAGCTGAGTCTTAATTATATTAGCTATGTGTTTTAAGTTCGTGTGCTGTTATAGCTTGTCAGTCCTTCTGTTCAATAATAAAATTCCTAAGTACCCCTCTTTTGAAACGGATTTTGTTTTGGCCACTCATTGTTGGAACTTAACCCATGTGCTACGCACAAAATTCATACAGCCGAGTGAAAAGCATGTCTTTACCCCTTTGTTTGTGACGATGTGAAATTGCATTTCCATGAGACTTCCCCACGAGCTGTAAATAAATGTCTTTGGATAAGATTAACTAAAATGCCTTATTTTCTTGTAAGGTGGGTTTGAGATAGCTTGTGCTTTTATGAAGTATAAGTTATGGCTTTTTTATACTGTTTGGATGTGCACCAAATAAAAAAAAAAAAAAAGAAGACGAACTTCTGATTGCAAAAGAGGTTTTATACTTGTTTGATTAAACAAGTCAAAACTTTTACTGTTATAGTATAAATATATGGATGAAATTTTTAGTTTTCCCTTTTATAAAAAATTAAATATGTAAATAATAAAAACTTTTCAAAAGCACTTTGTTCTAAGCGTCAAGGAGATGGTTTGTTTTGTTCCAAAATGTTCATAAAATCTAAAGCCTAATCAGCTTGCACTTAGCTTTTGAGCATAAGTCAAAAGCAACTTATGTTTAGCCATTCCCAACAGGCCTAAGAAACATAAAACTCATTGAAATGTGAATCAAAAAAGAAACGCAATTAAAAACTTAAATTTAATCAGTTCTCTAATGCTACACTTTGGTCTGTACAAACTTTGGTTCTGATACATGGCATCCACACCGAAACCATTTCAAACCTACCATTTTCTCTATCCAGACCGGGATTTACAGAGACTTCAAATTTCAGAGGACTGTTCTTTCCTTGTAGCAGCAAGCTTTTCAAAAGAATTATCCATATCAGATAAAAGTTCATCTTACTTACAAAGCGTTCCTTTCCCTTCACTTCCAAGTCTACGGCAGATGAACAAGATCCCAAATCTCCCAAAACCCTGTCAACATGGTATTGCGTCGCGTGTTTTGGATCAGCTTTACTCTCATTCTGTTGCCTTCTGAAGCTCGAATAGATTCTTTCGGCCTTGATGTTTCCAAATAAGAGCTCAGCAGCTTTGTTTCTGACAAGAAGTGGTACATGCTCGGATACATCCCATACATACAACTATATTTGGATTGAAACTCAAAGAGTTATTAACTAGTGGTTAAGGGATTGAAAAAAAAAACAGTGCTGAGCAAAACAAAATAATTGACAAATCTTTACCATGAATGGCCTGTATATGAGGCCTACTAGGTGTAGTCGGTTTGAGCTTTCTGAGCAATATAAAGGGGTCGCATTCTTCTCAAACATAGACCTACAGCGATAAAGAAGAAGAAGAAGAAAATATTCAGTTCTCGTATTGATGGACAAGATAACAAAGCAAGAGATTCATGTTCGTTTACCCTTGCTCCACATTCAAAGGGGAACCACATAACTGACAGCCAGTACAAATGAGATCAGTTGCTAAACTAGAATCTCCTGTTCCATACAGTCTCCTGCTGAGGAACATCTTTTCTTTCTCAGGCTCATCAAGGGTTGTACCAATGAGGGGAAGAAAAATTTCCCCAACAGATGCGTAAAAGACAGCTTTGCACAAATCAGTTAGACGCAGTACTTCCGACACCAAAAAACAGTCCTTGGATTTCCACTCTTCTGGAAGTTTCCAGTTTCTTGAGAACAGCGTTTTCTCCTGTGAGAGATAATGTCAACATCGGTGGAAGACAATCTTCTAGGATCACATAAAGTAATATGTAGTATGGACATTTTTAGGATATATATGCAATTGGAAATGCTAATGTTCCTGGTTGTTTTAAGTATCACCAAGTATTGAAAACAATAAAGGAAGAAAATGCTTCGTATAAATTATCAGGAAGCCAGTTCTCAAGCATAAGGTATATTATATAGTAATAAAGAACATAACAGAACATAATTTGTGTTATGTCATAGTTCTACCAAAATTTATTGTATTTTATGTCGTATTACTATACTGTTAGGAATAAATATTACCACTAAGGCCCAAGCATTTGTGGCTGACTTTAACAACGTGGGTGCACCCACCCATAAGGCCTTATGATTTAAATCAGACAATGCTTATGAAGCAAGTGTAATGATGCCACCCAAGAAATTCTATCACAGTATCCAGATACATCATTTGTACTGTATGATTTAAATTGTATGGTTACAAGCAATGGATGGGCCGCCCCCACCGATGGAAATTTTATGGAAAGCATGAGGATTACTATACTTTTGGAGCAAGAGGACAAAGAAAAATACCCCATGGCTGTGCGGTTGAATGCTGCAAAAGGAGTAGCCAGCTCGTTTCACCCATTCTATTACCTTCCTCAGCTTTTCCTTAACTGTTATCCCTACTCGACAGTCTGATACTAACTCATCCAAACCTAAACCACTCAGATATGATAAAAAAAGAAAAAAAAAAGATTAAAATGACTGAATTTTTACCCTATTACCTCAACTAGTTATTTACTTGTATGGACTATAAATCTGATTCTTTCCTACTTGTTAGGCACTAGTGAGAATTAGTCAGCGAGTGTGCCTTTTTTTTTTTTTTTTTAAGTGTGCCTAATTTTCCAAAGATAAATTAACAAGCCTAAGACAAACGAAATACATAAACAACCTATCAAAATTTAACAATGTCTCAAAAACCTACTATTTCAGTATTTTGCTTTAATTTTTACAGGGCAATGTCGTTACTTCCAGGAAACTGCTTTTGGTTCTGGGAGAGCGTGGATAATTTTAAAAAAAGCTTTCGATAAAGGCACAAAATGTGACTTCTCAAACATGCTTCTGGAACGATTTCAAAACTTATACCACCCCTTCAATAACATTTTAACAACATCACTCCAATATTTTAATTACTTATCGGAAAATCCAAATATTATTTTTGTGTACCAAGTACTTGTAAAAATGTGATTCCAAACAGACTAAAAAGCTATAAATTTCACTTCTTTTCTTCTACCCCCTAAATACAAAATTAAAAAAAAAGGGCCAAACAGACCCTATATTAAAATATAGATTTTGCAAGCCGTAATAATCTTGTGCTTTCCTATGATACGAAGGTATAAAATAGTTGTACCTTTGGAGACAAGTGATTGATAAGGGTAAACTAGAGGAAGCAACGAAGAACAGTGAATTGCTCTACCCTCCAAGACATCTCCATATTTCGTTATCTTAACATCTGAAACAATCAAGAACTCAAAACAAAAACAAAAAAAAGTTAAAAATAAAAATAAATAAAAAAGCGACAAATATTTGGAATATATATATATATATGTATATACTTTGTAACAAGACGACATCACCGGAAAGGGCGATGGATGCCAAATGCTTTTGCCAAATGGAGATGGGGAAGAAAGGCCTGGTGTCGTCGCCGACATGAATGTCCCTCCTCACTACCTCTCCTCCTTTCAATAACTTGTACTGCGTGCATTTCCCCCATTTCTAGTCATCCATCTCTATATATAAACGACAGTAAAACAGCATATATACATATATATATATAGAGAGAGAGAGAGAGAGAGAGACGGAGAGACAGACCTGAAGTGGAGTGGAGGGGTGAAGGAAGACGAGAAGCTGAACAAAGTCGCCGAGGTGAGAAGATGCCCTGGAGAGGTCGATCAGCGGTCCGTACCATCCCAATGCACACGTCATTCTTCTCTCTCTTTCCTTGTGGAATGGGAAGAAAGGTTTTTTTGGCGCGTAAGGGTTGGGGACCGCAAGTTTGTTTGCGTTTTTAGAATTTCTTTTACCCACAAAATTTGGAGCCAAGAAGTTTGGAGCCGAGAATTTGAGCCAAAAGTACATCCTGATTTCGACCATCTCCAACCCTCACCACTTTGGTGAGAAAAAGTAGGAATGCCGTTCCCAGTGCCAATTTTTTCCCTCCAATTTGCTTGAACGTGCGGGCAGAACAGTTGCTCGTCAAATTTGGATTGTTATTATTCATCAACGTCAATTTTTATTTTTTTTTTAAGTTTTTTATAAATTAAGAAGTCTACAAATTAAATCATAGTATTTTATTTTTGATCCTAACTTTATAGTTTTGAATAAAATTAATTTTTTTATAGCAAAAAATAAAAAATCTTTCTTCTATGTCTCATATTTATTTACGTTACCTTATGCTTCATTTATATGGTGTTTAATTACATGATATAAAAATTCAAACATTTTGATTCGACATTAATTAAAATTAAATAATATTCAAAATAAACTGATACATTGACATAATGCAAGATATTTATAGAAAAACAAGAAAAAACAAAAAAAAGTAAAGTTTGAGATTGCTATTTATAGAAAAACAAAAATTTATATGGTAAGATGATGATAAAATCCATCCAACAATTTACAATATATTCATTATTTTATCAACTCTTCACCTATTTCAATCCGTCCAAATAAGATTAGATAAGGAATAAATTATAAACCATTGAATAGATATTATCATCATCTTAACTGTCAAATTGGATTTCGACCTTATCAGATAAGAATCTTATCACTTTTTTACTTTATCCAATGAGCCTGGATAAGAAAATCAAAACTATTAAAAGTAAATCGTTTGATATATTTCGACCTTATCAGAAAAGAATCTTATCACTTTTTCACTTTATCCAATAAGCCTAGATAAGAAAATCAGAACTATTGAAAGTAAATCGTTTAATGAATTTTTACATCACTTAATCATCAGATTAGTTTTCTACCTTATAGATTAGAATAAGGTTTTTACACTCTATCCGATGAGCTCAGATAAGAAAATACGGACTACTAAAGTAAACCATTGGATAGATTTTATCATCATCTTAACCGTTATATTGGATTTTAACCTTATCAGATAAGTTTCTTGTTTTTTCTATAATAGCATACTGCATTATGACATGACTCACAATTCAGTTGTTTACAAGGACACATCTTTACCTTTGTCTACCCTTAAAAATCGACACCCGACAAACTTAGCCTTTTTCTTGAATTCAAAAAGCCCTTTTCACTTCCAAGAGGTCCATCTTATTTGTCATATTCTACTTCATCTTCAGCTGACAACGACGATTTATCAGTGATGGATAATATTGAAGCAATTAATGCAGAAGAAGAAGTAATATACCGTAAGATTGCTAGCAACAACATGTTGCTCGTTCACTATTTCAGCCAACGAAACAACCAAGTAACCCATGGCGGTTCGATTTCTGGTCATGTATAGTGATCCATCCTGACCGAAAAACCGCAGATCGTAATTTGTTCAATGACTATTTTGTCGAGAACCCACGCTAAAATGATGAAATGTTTAGCCAACGTACGATATCGCATGTCTCGAAGTTTGTTTCTTCGTATTGTTGATGCTGTCAAAGATCATGACAATTACTTCTAACAACAAAGTGATGGACTTGGTCGACTGAGATTATCAATTTTACAGAAAGTAACAGATGTGTTTTGAATGTTGACATATGGTCTACTAGCAAATGCTACCAATGAGTTCATTAAAATAAGCGAGTCAACAGCGATTGAAAGTATGAAGAGATTTTGTCGTGCTCTTGAAGAGATTTTTGCATAGTGGTATCTAAGATCAACTACCGCTAATGACGTTGCCAGGCTACTTCATTTTGGTCAACAATGTGGTTTTCTAGGAGCGTTGGGCGGCATAGATTGTATGCATTGGAAGTGGAAAAATTGTCCAATGGCATGGGCTAGACAATATATAGGTCGTAGTGAATCACCAACTATTTTTCTCGAAGCTATAGCAGATTACGATCTTTAGATATGGCATGTATATTTTGCTATGCCGGGCACCAACAAAGATATTAATGTAATGGAGTCATCCCATCTTTTTTCTAATCTCGCTTAAGATGTAGCTCCTCCCGCTCGTTATGTTATTCAAGGTGAAGAGTATAACATGGTTATTATTTAGCTGATAATATATACCCAAAATGGTCCATTGTTGTGCAAATTCACCAACCGCAACGTCGGAAGAAAAAGTATTTTGCCATGAAATATGAATCATGTAGAAAGGACGTAGAACATGCCTTCGGTGTACTCCAATCACAGTTTGCAATTGTGGCAGGACGACATGTTTTTGGAGAAATATGTGCTACATGACACAATGATTGCATGCATTATTATGCACAACATGATAATCAAGGATGAACGTGATCTTGATGCACCAATTAAAGATGCGAGGGTAGCGTTGACTCTAGAAGTTGAAATGGTGGTAGATGAAAATACAAGATTACAACAATTTTTTGCTCGACATGGACAAATCATGGATAAAAATGCCCATATTGCCCTTTGTAATGCATTAATAAATCATTTGTGGGAGGAGTATACAAATTCATAGGATTAAATAAACATCAATATATACCAACATTTAGCTGGTTCAGTTGGTAGGTGGCTGTTTCGTTTAAGTAAGTGACTCGGGTTTGAATCCTTATGAACATAGCTAATTCTCCACAAGTCGACTGAGCCCGGATACTAGGGGGTTTTATCAATAAATAAATAAACATCAATATATATTTTACTTTTGTGTTTATGTTTTAATTATAAAATGTAATGTTTGGTTCATAATTTTTTTTAATGTAAATTCGCTTTTAAACTGATTAGTTGGACTAAACCATCCAAACGTTAAGGGGTCCTTAAGGGTTGTGGGCCAGGATACCAAGGGGTTTCACCAAAATAAATAAATAAATAAACATCAATATATATTTTACTTTTGTGTTTATGTTTTAATTATAATATGTAATGTTTGGTTCATAAATTTTTTAATGTAAATTCGCTTTTAATTAATATATTAATAATAAATGGGTCATTTTATTTATTAAGATATAATTTTTTAACCAAGTACTTTCTATGACTTTGTTAAATAATAAAACATATTATTGGATCAAAACGTAAAAACAAAATTACATTTGGGCATAATTGGTGAAATAGGATAAATAGCATAGAATTAGTAAAACGTAATATAAAAAAGAGGTAAAATGAAATATATAGGGAATATACTTTTTTGGTGTTAGAAATAATGTAATGGGTAGTTACTTTTTGAAGCAACAATTACCCGTATTGATATTTGATATGGCAGTTATATTATTTTGATGTGAAAATTATACTATTTTAATGTATTAGGTTGGCGATGGGCTAATGCTTGTATTTCTTCTACCCTAAAGATTCCAGCTATGTCCTTCTTAGAAAAAATATGGTTTGGAATTACCGAGTACCTACTTGGTGTCAGAAAAGAAAAAGAGAAAAAAAAAAAAAAACTACTTTGTGTTATCTAAACATTGAAATACCAATTCAAAAATTCGATAAAATACGAAAAGTCAAGATACAACACGTCTCTTTTTTCTTAAAGTAATAGCTAAACGATTTTTCTCTTGACCACATTCCTCGGAGCAACTCCAATCTAGAAATATCACCCTGTGTGTTTTGAGACATGATAAATAGTAATAATTAGATGGGAATTATATACTTCCGTGCAAATGTTAATTTATATCAATGTCTTTTAACATGGAACAAAGTTATACCTGAAGCATAATTTACATATGGCAAGATCAAAATTGCAGGAAAGAGAAAAATAATAGCTTGTTTAGAAACACTTGTTCAGTGCAAACTCATTTCAGTTTGTACCCCTTTTACTAAAGTGCTCTCTCTCTGAAAATTTTAAATTGCCTTTTAAGAAAATTAAAAAAATAATAAATTTTAACAATATTTTCATATCAAACTAAACTAACAATCAACATAGGTTATACTTATGACCACTTAAAGAAAGATGCATAATAGAAGTAAATTATATAAAATTATTACATAAACAAATAAAAAAATACTACGCAAACGCAATTTAATAAAAGAACCTTCGAACATCATCGTATACAGCTAAGATTGCACGTGTGATATAAAGAAAAATCCTTCTCTAAAAAACGAAAGACAAACCAAATACCATTTGAATGAACCAAATGTTAGGTTTTATTGGATTTTGTTATTCAAATACGCAGCAAAAAATTAAAATTAATTCCTACAAAATCCTCGCAGGATCCATGCAATTCGATTGGATTGATAAGAAAGTCATAGAATCTTACCAGGATGACAAAAAGGGCAAGATTTTGGAAGGGAGAGAGCGTGTTCACTCCGGTGACACCCTAACTCAAGCTTTTAGTATTCGGGATCGGATTCAGACGTTGTTACTTAGAGCAACACCCTCTGCAGGTATCCACA
>CAMOHE010040435.1:0-39464 GCA_946598075.1 Artocarpus hirsutus | reverse complement strand
TTTTGATATATACATTTTCAGTTATTTCAGTTTATGAATATTTTAAGGTTATTTTCTACAGAAATAAAGTTTCAGTTTATTCACACTCTGATTTTGGTATGGTTTGATCTCACTAAGGTTTTCAGGTGGACCAGTTGGAAATAGGCATGTTATGATCACATTGCATGAAATTTCCATGCTACACATCCATGCTTGATCTTGTCGTCAGTTGTATTGGTATATGTGATCATTGATGGGTCTAGTTACGACATATGTAACGAATGTCGCTTTGGTCCTATATTGATGTGGTTAATGGACAAGATTGTTGAGATGCATAAGGTTTTGATAGCAAAATTCATGAGCTCATAAGGTATAATTCATATTTGTAAAGTTTCATATATAGCCCAAGTGGGAGATTGTTGGATCAAAATCCAAATATGGGCTAATATATTAAATAAATATGAATTAAAGGCTATCAGATAAGGTTGCCCAATTAAAAGTGATCAAATTTGGGCTTTGGGCTTTTAATGTACCATTAAGTGTGGGCCTCCTATGTGTAGAAACCAAAAGGGTAATTACTAATTTTATGATGGGCTAAATTGGTAATTAAGGATAATTGCTAGGGTTTGGCAATTATATAAAGGGGTTGTGGTCCCCAAGTCGGTACGTACATTATTTTTCTGGTCCCCATCTACAGAGAAATCACAGAGCATTCTGAAAGGAGGATTTACGTACCAGACTGACTTGGAAGATCCTCAACCAAAAGACTCAAGAATCACATTCAACAATGGATTCAGGTTAGCTTCCGCATCTTATTAATATTCTTGATGATTTGACATGAATGATCTTGGGTGATGATGGTTTTCATCACAGTTTTGTTCTAACATCTGTGACTTCCTAATATTATTTTTCTCCTGAATTTTTTTGTTTTTGTTTGTGTTTTTGTTTTTTTTTTTGCATAAGTCTGTGGGCAATGATGACAAAAATACGTTTCTCGATTCTGAATATGTATAGTTTAATAAATATAAATGGACCAATTGCAATGTTTCTTAGTATACATTGCACTTTGATAACGTTATTTGTGCGTATCTGAGCCTCTAAACTGTTTTCATGGTTTTTTTTTTTTTTTGAAAAAGGAAAATATTGGTTTTGGGGTGGCTATGATAGTAATAATAATTCCTCGTTTTGAATGTTTTTAATTGCAATGTGCAATTTGGGCATGACTGACCACTTTACACCCATAGAATTTGAGCCACCCCAGTTTCTACTTCCTCTAATCACTTTAGTATTAGTATGTGTGTTTCTTTTGGTTTCAATTTATAGACCCGATGCTGCAGAATCATACTCGAACAACCTATGTGGCTTGGGCTTTGAAAAAGTTTCTTGATCTTATCGGTTTGGTGCGCTTACAGATTCGTAAGGGACTTCTTAAAATAAGGATCGAATCGTGTAGTGCTTGGAGTAGACTCCCAAGTCTAATTTTAGGTGGTGTTAAAAAGTTTTGATTATGCTTTTTGTTTTGACTGTTGTAACTTTTGAGATGAATGGTTGCGTCACTTCTATATCACATAACTTACGCTTGCTTTACATGATTTCTTGCCAAAATATCTCTCGAGTATATGTGTCTATGGTATGCATTTGCACTTTGAGATTCTATAAACGTAACTTTGTGGTTTGAAGACTTGGGACTTTGGTGAAAGAGTGTGCGAAGAAATGTAAATAGTATTTTGTTTCCTTATCTCCTAACACTTTACTGCTGCTGGATAATAAATGTTAAATTAGCAATTACAAAGTCCATTAAGTACGTGTATTCATAGATTTGGTGTAGACATTCTAAAATTGTCTCAGATTAGTAAAATATGGCACGAAAGTGTTTCTATTTTCATGTATTCGTTTGGCTTGTGTATGATTGGCCATGCACCTTGGAATTTTCTGAATCCAAAAATCGCTAAGAAGTAAAAGTGGCTTGATCCCTCAATGGGATATATGTTGGTAGCTCAGTTAATTCTTTTCCGAGTGTAGCTGCACCAGCAGAGGAGAGAAGACATTTAAGTCGTTAAAAGGCAAGAAGAAAACCAGTGATTGTAATATGTACCGCAAGCGCAAGGGAGAAAGATGTGGGAAGGCCGACGATTATTAGGCACCATTTTTGTGAGACGGAGAAGAGTTTTTGAATTTTTTGTCCCAGATTTTTAGTCTGATCGATGAGTTTATGGTGGTTTGGTTAGAACTATGCCTGAGAGTATTTTGCGTTCTTATGAATTGAGAACTTTATTAGCAATTCTGGTGTCATTTTCCTTTCTCTTTTGTTCCTTTGCATCCTGATCACACCGTGCACGATGAGTCACGATTTTGTTCTGCCTCTATCTCTAAGCTTAGACGTCATTATCTGCTTTTTCAAACGTGCAAGAGCCCAATGCAAATATGATATAGTCAATTGACTAGTTCGTAGCAAAGTTAGTTATCATCGCACTCTTTTAACAATTATTAGTTTACTTATTAATGGTTTGAACCAACTATGGTTAAAATTATTGTAGCACGTGAGAGCTTTACCTTATAGCTCAATTTTTCTTGACAATGTAACATAAGTTATATTATAGTACCTAAAAGTTTTAGTTGAAACTAAAAATGACAAACATCCTATAAGACTTGCTATGTATACAGTAGGCTATTGTATGGTGTCATGTGTTAGAAATGGGAAAATTATTTGTGATTGTCACTACAGTTTTCTTTTTTGTGTAACTAATTATTAATAGGCCGTTTGAAAGGACGGTTGAAACCATCAGTTACAACTGTAAACAGTGTAAAGCTTTCACATGTTACAGTAAAATGAAAAAAGTTACTACAGTATAAAACTCTCACATGCTACAGTTTTCAAACAAAACTGTTGGTTTTAACTGTTCTTCCAAACGGCATATAATTCATTTATCAATTTTGATACTCATTGACTATTACTAATTGGTTAAAAAAACCAGTAATAATTGCCGCTAGTGATAATCAGTGTTTTTCATCTAATTTTGTTTTCGTTAGTTTGGATCCTATCGCGGTTACCCTTTAAGGGTTCTTTAATACTGCTGAAGCGGAGCAATCACTCTTCATTAGATATTTTTAATATGAAATGATATGTGATAATACGCTGAAATCTCCAAATACAAACAGGCCAATCAAGAACAGAGTGAATCCATATTCACAAATAATTTAAAACTATCACATCTAACCAATGTTGCTGTCTAAATTGTCAACCCTAAATGCCCGGGCGAAGAAGCAACTCAAGCAAAGAGGTCAGTAGAGAAATTTTAAAAATAAAATAAAATTCTAATATCAAAAAGAAAAAGCTATAGAATCTAGACCTATATGGACTTGTATCTAGAAAAATTTCGAAGTTATGGATTTGTTATACATTTTGAGAAAAAAACCAAGAGTGTGTCTAGGAACGCAATTAGAACTAAAAATGGAAACGATTTTACTATAGCATATGATAGATTTATACTATAGCTTAATTTTGCTTTACACTATAATACATAAAAACTTTATATTGTAGCAATTCTAACTATATAGTCAGAATAGAGTTGCCAAATGCACCCCAAGATTTTCATCTACGAATGGCAATTTGCCCTTTCTCAATCTTAGGTAGGGAGCCCCAAACTTGTCAACATCAAGAAGGCAACAAATTGAGCTTCGCAAGAGGGACAAAAAGGCAAAGCTATAACAAATCCAAAGGAAAGAAAGGCTGCACCAATTCTACTCTAGTATAGAGTGAAGCCCACAAGTTAAAACTCCGCATGCATGGAAAAGATTCAAAGATTTCATGACAACCTTACATTTTGATACAAACAAAGAAGATGACAATAATTTTACTTGGCGTGTTCTCGGCTTAAGTTGAAGATCATCGATCAAATTGTACTTTGTTTTCATGCCGTTTTTGCCAAACAACTCTGCAGCAACTTGGCCCCCGATCTTTGCTATAAATAGACGCTACATGCCACAACATTCTTTAACAAGCACAAGTGAAAGCCAAGAAACTTGTTTGGTTTGCTAAATATTGTTTACTTTTGGTTGCTAGATATAATTCATTGCTATTAATATTTTCTTCAGGAGGGGAATTATAATGGCATTGAAAAAGTCACTTCTGTTTGTGATGTGCATGTTGGTTGCTGCAATAGTGGCAGCTTCAATGGCCGAAGCCCAATTAGGGGGGCTAGGCAATCTCCTTGGTTTGATTAACGTAGAGGGTACTATATATTGCACTGCCAATGGTAGAATGGGGGTCGATGGCACTTCTACCCCAGTTTTCTCTAGTAAGCCCACATCCATTTTTCTGACATATTTTGATATGTTTTGAGTAAAATTTGTGTCGTTTTAATCCTAAATAGTGATATATTTTGTCTCTGACAAGTTGATATAAAGAGTAAGATAAATCTAAATCTCACATCGTTATCGATATTAATAAATACCTATTTATAAAAACACTAACCAATCTCATTTAACACTTTTGATGTTTTGAGATAAAAGTTCAATTTCTATTAGTCCAAAGTTATTCGTGCATCTTATTGGATGGTATTTTACCCATATTACACCAAAAAAAAAAAAAAAAAAAAAAACCTTCTGAAACATTTGAAGGGCCTTATTATAACTAATACTAATTAACCGTCTTTCCTTGTAGATGCTCTTGTGCAGCTGCAGTGTGCAAATGGGAATGTGGTGTCTAGTACAACAACAAACGGCTCTGGAGGATTCTCCATGTTGTTGAATCCTCTATTTACGCTTCTTTCTTCATTGCTGCAAGATTGCAGGCTTGTGGTCGCCACACCGCTCTCTAACTGCAACGCCAGTTTGCCTTCTGTTGGTAGACTCACCTCCGCGTTGCAGCTTCTCGGGAACGGCGGCTTGCTTAACAATATCTTCAACCTTATTCCATCTGGCTTTAACTTCTTCCCTAATATCAACGTTTAGATCTCAAGACAACACAACAAAATGATTATATGTATAATACAATGATATAATATTCTGACCATGCTTCTAGCTAAATATAAATAAGTTGGTCTAATACATTTGTATCAAATGGTGTGACGTAGAAGTTTATGTTTAAGACATGGTTTCTCTCTTGCAAGTACTTTTCTAATTAGCTTTATGTTTTTAAATGTAAGTGTGACAGTTATGGATGTGAAAATATAGTACTATCGGCAAAGCAAGCCTTTTGCCAAGAAATAAAGGCCGAATTTGTACCCATGTTTTAATCAAAGCTTCTGTTCTCTATCTTATATATGGTGGTCAGATCAGTTTTTATTATGTATGTTATGTCACATGTAACTACATAACCGAAAGAAGTATTGTCGCGGAGTCCAAAAAAATAATGAAGAGGATGGAGGTATGATGGAACTAATGATAAGGAGTGAAATTGATTTTAAGAAGGCAAAATACAATTTCAGGATGAGAGAATGTAATTTTAAGAATTGGGAAGGGACGCCGACCCTTATTTACTCTGTGGCTCTTTCTTGAGTACTGTATATATATATATACACACACTTCTCCCGTAGTGTGTTTCTGTGTGTGTATATAGAAATATAACATAATATTTGTTTGGGGTAACATTAACTTTTGAAAAGATGTAACACGCTAATTAAAAAATTTAGTTATCTTATTCCTTAGACTATTATTACACTTTTTTCAATACTAATCGAAGTACGTGCGGTGTATGTCTTAAGTTGTAATTGAAGTTTTTATAACGTCTACGATGAAAAAGAATGAATAAAAAAATTACTTAGAGATTAAAGACATCGGAGTTATTTCAACAAATAACCTTTAAAGATACGCACTTGTTTTATTCTGAGAGTTGAAACTCACTTTTTAAATTCTAATTACTTGACATTTATGAAATATATAATTTTAATCCTTCAGTTTATAACTTGACTATTTTTAAATATAATGTAGTGCAAGTGATGAAGCAGCAAAAGAAATAAATAAATCTAAAAATTTTTTAAAATAAATGCTTTGAACTCGTGATACAATTTAACTTATTATTTCATATATTTTTTCTTTTTAGATTTTTTCAAAGTTATTTTTTATTATCTTATCCTTTCAAAACCTTCATGTGTCATTATTATATTAAATACTATATGAAAATAAAACTGTACATTTTATTAACCAAGTAAAATTTTGACTAAAGCCTTCAGTTTAGAAAAACTTAAAAATACAAACTCGCACACATAAAAATATGACCATGGAAGAAATGAAAAATTAACCACAATAGTGTTAGTGATATGCCCTAGGTCAATTATGTAATGACCACATATTGATTTCATTACATTTGCATTTTATTAATAAAGAGGCATTTTCATTATTATTTTTTATTCTAATTCTATGAAGTTAATTCTACCTAAGGACATCAATTATGTGACTTGATAGTAAAACTCTTAGGTAAAAATTTAATTATATTCTAAATTATCCATAGTCGGTCATTATTATTGGGATAATAATGAATAAAGACTAGTATGAAGTTTGACTGATGATTATGTTTTACTAATCATGTGTATGAGATACTAAGTCAACTCATAGATACATATTTGAGAAATGATGTGTTGGATTGATCCGCTATGAGAATACTGCATGGATAATTGTCATAAGTGATTCTCATCACAATAGTATTATTCTAGTCCTCTGACCTGAAATCATCATGGTTTCCTACATGACAAGTTCTATATTTTGACACAGTCTAATATTATCTTTAACAGGATGATGGAATGGATTGTTGTTGGATATAGAGTGAATCATGTGAGGAATATGAGTGATTAAGAAGGAATTTGTCCTTCATTTATTATGAGAAAGATATTTATGGGCCCCTCGATAAGTTAGACTGAAGAAAAATGTATGGCCATACTAGAATGAATTGATAAAAATTATCAATATCAGTCTACTTAAGATCGAGAAATAATATGATTAAATAATATAAGGATGACATAAACTATGCCTTATGTTTAATCAAGGTATCTAGAGACAAAAGGACTTTAATACTTATTGTGGATTAGGTTATGTCGGATTATTGACATTCACATAACTTGGGTAATCATAATGTCTTCCTAGAGGCCAGAAACAGAATTTCAAGCCCACTACCAATGTTATGTGAACCTACAGGATCGCACACTTAGAACAGACCAACAATGAATTTTGGGTTTACTGTGTCTAGGTTCAATGAACCTGGTAATGTCCAGATTCGATGTACTAGATATGTCTAGGTTCATTGAATCTGACATTATCTAGATTATCTGAATCATATTCGAATTACTGACATTATTTAAATTTTTTGAATCATATTCGAATTACAGATATTATCTAGATTTTTTGAATCATATTTGAATTACAGTTTACCCTAGTTAAAATCTGACTCTATCTCGAAGTCAATAGATGTATATATATATATATATATCTGTTTTAGGGTGTCTAGTCGAATTAAGAAGAGAAAAGACGTTCTCTCATTCTAAAAAGCAAAAGACATTAAAACCGTAAAATTAGAGAGAGTCATTTAATGCAAAAGAGAGGGTGCTAGCACACCAATTTATTTTTGAGAGAGTCTGTTCGTGTGGATACCTGTAGAGGACGTTGCTCTAAATAACAATATCTGAATCCAATCCCAAATACTAAAAGCTCGAGTTAAGGTATCATTGGATTGAACCCGCTCTTTTTCTTCCAGAATCTTGCCCGTTTTGTCATCCTGGTAAGATTCTATGACTTTATTATCAATCTAATCGAATTGCATGAATCCTGCGAGGGTTTTGTAGGAATTAATTTTTAATTTTTCGCTGCGTATTTGAATCACAAAATCCAACAAAACCCAACAAATAGAAGTTAGAATTAATAACAAGAAAGAAGATTACTCCAATAAGAGAGCTATAAAGTTAAAACCAAAAGAAAATGAGAGATCACTAGCAAGGAAAATATGTAGGAGAATATTAGGAGTAAGAAACTATGGTAAATAAATGGAACCAAAAAAAGAAACGAAAAAAAGTAAAGCGTTAAAAAAAAGAAAAGAGAAAAAAATTAAAACACTAAAAAGAAAAAATAATAAAATATAAGGTAAAATAACATTCGGTAAGAGATGGTAGTGGAACAGAAAAAGCAAAAAAAAGGCGAAGTTAAAAAGAAAGGAATAAGTATAAGAAATTAAGGTAAATAAATGAAACAAAAAAAAGTAGAGTAAAAGAATTAATGAAAGAAAGATTAAAAATTATCAAAGAAAAAAATGGGTGGCAAAGCACCGTGAGAAAGTTAAAAAAAAAAAAGTAGTTATAAAACATCAAACGGTGCGTAAAAGACGACCATGAACTCTTTTGAGCTCTTTTATTATAGTTAAATTAGTTCTCTATGTTATGGACAAGTAGTACTCCTGTCGCAATTTAAAAAAAAAAGTAGTACTCCGTTAAGAAAGAGTATATATATACACACACACACAATACGACAACCATATATATGCACGCATGTGAAACAAATGAAATGATCCGAAAAGACCACACTAATATTTGACATGGAAATCTAATAATAATGACAATGTCATATATATTCACGATTTGGATATATGACCAGAAAATGCGTTTTACTATTGTGATCATGATTAAATATATAATTATCTAGTACTGTTAAGATGTCGGTTAGCTTGATTTACTTTATTATTTTATTTCACGATAAGATCATGATAAAACTATATATATATATATATATGGATGTGTATCTATATATGTGACAAGTGTGTCCACTTATGTATATTCAGTTAGGTACAAGGTTAACTTCGTTCTGAAACCACCATTGTTGGGGTTTTCTTTTCTGGTGTGACCCCACGTAATAATCATGGTTGCGTGGAGAAAGAGAAGAACACCCACCCTGAAAATACATATCTTTCGCTATAGTGTAATATTAGACAAAAGATGTTGCCAACAAAGTGAGATAGATATCGTAAAGTGGACAAAGCTGGACCGTCCAATATATGAACATAAATAATAAATATATAAATAAATAAATGTGTTTTTGTAAATATGTTCCAAGCCAATGCTGACCATGTTCATGTCCGAGAATTAGGGTTTCAATGCCGCCGCATTCGGCCCCTATTGTTTCTCAACACGTTGGTTCAATTTTTATGGTTACGTTGGAATGTAGGGTTCCAATTGAAGCCAATCCAATGAAGAACACTGCTGTAATCCGGGCCTTTCACAAGGGTAGGACCTACCTTATGAGGGGCTCTGGCTGTAACCCATCCGTGTCAAAAAAATGTTTTTCTCCAATGAATCTTCTAAAATATTCCACTGTATATAAAACATGTATAATGAACATTATAATATTGTAAGTTGATCCTAAAAGATTGTCGCCATTGATTGCAAGTGAATGAATTTTAATTACTAGCGTTATGAGAACAGCAATATAATTAGTACATGTCGTTTATGAAAAAAAAAGAAGTAATAATTACAATAATAAATAGCCATATTAACCACTAACATTTAGATTGCGGGAGCCGCTCTAGAAAAGTAAGCCGAGAGGTGCGGAAAAAGAAGAAAGATTTTTTTTATTTCAAAGTTTTGTAAATTTGCACTTTTCTCCTCAAATTTTATAAGTGTGGTTTTAGTCTCTCATAAACTATACGAACATCCAATTGTACCCCAACCATTAGATTTATAACAATAGAACAAATAATACGTGTGTCACCAGAGACCTAAATAAGATTTTGAAGGACAAATTGGATCATGATAGCGTTTTCTATTCAACGACTTGTTCGAACTGATTAGTTTGAACCGTTCGCAGTATAAAACTCTTATGAGCTGTTTGGTATATAGAATCAAAACCATTTAAGGCAGTTCAAATAATAAAAATGGTTTAAATTGGCATTTGGTAGAGTAATAACTAAGACCAGTTCAAACTATGGAGGCGGTTTTAAAACTGTCCAAATCTTCAAAATCTAAACTTTGCCCCCTCTCTTCCTTCAAGTTCAGTAAAAACCATTCTCATTCTCATTTTTCTTTCATAAACCATAGTTTTTCAAACACTAGTTCTCATTTTAAACTTGATGTAATATTTTATTCTCGTTTTAAACCTTTACGTTTTATATATCAGTTCAAAACTACTGTTTAAACCATACAGTCTAGAACTCATAATTCAAACCATAAAGTTCTAAACCACACCATTTAGAACCCGCACACTAAATAAACCATTAGTAGTCATAGTGTAAAGCAAAAAACAATTACAATACCGTAAAGTTCTCACATGCTACATTTTTTAACTTATTTTTTCAGTTCAAATCGCTTTGACAAACACCCTGCAAGTGTTTTCTCTCTGTCTTTTTCTTTGTCTTTTTTCTTAATAAAGTACATGCTATATCATGAATCAGACGGTAAATAAAGAAGAAAAGTACACATGAGATCAAACCTATAACCCTTCTCTCAAGAACCAGTGAGGACTTTTGCTAAATCTGTAGTTCAAAGGCTTAATTTCTTTGATGGGATTCTTTATAGATACAACCTAGATAAAAGCCAAGGGATTTTATTAGAGCCGGCAATTTCGGACACGACACGATGACATGATACGAGAATGACACGAGATAAACGGGTTTGACACGCACGTATATTCATTGGATCATAAATAGGTTGGCACGAATAACATAGAAATAAACGTGTTGGATTCGTGCTAGCACGTTTAACACGCTTAATTAAGCGTGCAATAAACGTGTCAACACGACACGACATGCATTGCACGTTTATAGCACGTTTAAATTTAAAATTAAAAAAATTAAAAATAAAAAAAATAAAAAATTTTGCAGGTTCTCAGTTTTGAACCTTGCACCCTTAGCGTACATGGAGAGCTTTTATTATATTTATTATCAGTTTTTGCTTTTGACACAAAAAAGTCCCACATCGGAAGTGAAGTGAGATGTCTCACAATTCCTCTCTAATATAATCCTCAGTTTTGCCTCTTATCCCAGCATTGCAAATGGAAGCTGTTTATGGCTTCAAAGCATTTTCCTTTAATGAGGAAAAAATAAAAGTGCAAAATAAGGATGCAGTGGAATATTTAATAATTAAAAATTATTATATTATTTATATTAATTCATTTTGGCTTTTAAAAAAATTATATAATAAAAATGAAAAAAATTAATTGTTATATTATTTACACCAATTTATTTTGGCTTTTAAAAAAATTATATAATAAAAAATTAAATATTAATTTTTTTAATATTGTAAAAAAATTAAATAATAAAAAATTAAATATTAATTATTTTTAATTGTGTAATAATCGTGTCATGTTACACGTATTATAACCGTGTCGTGTTCGTGTTTGTATTTTAGACACGTTTATTAATCATATCGTGTTCATGTTGAGTCTAATCGTGTCGTATTATAAACGTGGTAGCACAAACATAGCACGTGAACACGAATTGCTAGCCCTAGGTTTTATCAGATTGAGGCTTTTATCTAAATCGGTTGTTCGAAGCCTTTAGTTGGGTTCTTAGGGTTAGGACTGATGTGGACATAAAAAATAATAAAATAAAATAAAATAAAAGTTAGGGATCGTCTAGGGTTTAGAATTGCAACACATGACAAGTCACACGTATTGGACAGTGAAGCCATAGTCCTCTCTCATGCAAGTTTGTTTTTCAAAGTGAGTTCTACCATTTAATTTGTATCAATTTGTATCAATGCCAATCCATCGCATTGCAGATTAAAGACGAAGTAGTAGTGTTATAGCTGGATTAAAATGGCCCATATTCACATTGAATAATGGTAGTTGAGTGAAGTTACCAAAGAGGAGAGGACTATTGTTAGAACGGTGTCAATAATGTCAATGCCAAATAACATTTTTTTTCAATTTGAATTTTTGTGAGTGCATGTTTTTTCAATTTTACCCTAACTGATTTTCTTTCTTTGTGTCTCCCATTCTATTTGTCTCTCTTCTCTCACATTTTTCTCTTTCCCTCTCCTCTATTTTTCTCTCTCCTCTTCCAAACCACCGCCATGAACCGCAAAACCAACATGCACAGAACAAAGATCTCATCCAATCGCCACTACGTCAAGAAGATCATCTTGCGAAGCCACCACCAAGAAGATGAACTCCTTCTGTCGAGATCTAGAGTCCTTTGCTCCATTATGAAGCTGCCGTTGAGACGACCAAAGAACATGAGGACCAAGATCGCAGAGATCCATGGTCGTTAGTGACGGAGCCAGAATCTATTAGTAGAAGGCCAAATTTTTTATTAATATTATATTAACATGTAAAGAACTATTAATTTAAGAGAAATTAAGTCTAATTTATACACATGCCTATTATATTAAAATTAAAACCACTATATGTTAAAAAAGAAAAAAAAAAAAAAAGAGTTAGAGAGGCCATCTAAATGTGCATCCGCCTCCACGCAATATAAAGAATTACGCATAGAAAATATTGAAACCGTCCTTTTTAACAGTATCGCTGCGGTCTTTTTTGCAGCTTTTGTAGGTACTGAAACCATGTGGTATGGCACAGCAACTACCCCAATTAAATTATTTGGTCCCACTCCATGCCACTCCGGCGTCTCCGTCATTGATGGTCGCAAAGATCACGAGGCGTACAAAGATTGGAGATCGGTCGTTATCATCCTTGTAGTGCCCGAAGATTCGCACTTGTACACAAATCTTGGGACGGTGAAAGGCTTTGGCAGTGGGCAAGGAAAAGAGAAAATAATATTGGTAAATTACTAAATTGGGATTTGGAAAAAAGTTTCACTAAAATGTGTTGCAATCTTCCAGCAAAAAAAAAAAAAAAGGAAAAAGCTCTTTATTTTTAACTACACCTAAAGATATGCTATTTGCCTTCTTATTGTATTATTACAAACCCTCATATCAATCAATCATGGAACTAGACTTAGTATGTGCTACAGATTTGTAACTATTAAGCCTACGGTTGGGTAACGCGGAGAGGGCTGAATGTGATTAGAAAGCGTGATCCGAGAAATCATCCAGATAAAAAAAAGGTGAAACTTCAAGGGGTGTTTAAAAAGGTGACGGGAATCAATGGTTAGAATCACTTTTATTGTAGCATATGAGAGCTTTACACTGTAGCAATTTTTTTTATTGTTACTGTAGCATGTGAGAGCTTTACACTGTTTATAACTGAGTTTGTAGTGGAAACCGTGGTTCCCACCACCCAACCAAACAGGGGGTCAGAAATTCGAGCCATGAGTGGGAATGGGTACAAAGTTTGGAGGGCAAAAGAGCAAAATAATTTAACCCTATGTTTGACAAAAATAGTTCTTATTATTTTTTAGTTATAAATAATATAAAGTATTCACATGTTACAATAACAATAAAAATTACTATAGTATAAAGCTCTCACATACTACAGTAAAAGTGATTATAACCAATGGTCCCCACCCTCCTTTCAAACATCCTATAAATATCGAACTTCAAAATGCTATGCCTGGTGTTGAGGGTTTTTGGTTTCCCGATCAGAGCCTGACGGGTCCCTTGAACATATTGTCGGAGAAGCCTGAGGACAGTTGGATTGGTACCTAGGAAGAACTTAAGGCCCTTTTATATGAGTGGTCAAAGGTTCGAATCCCAAAAAACGTGCTCGCCCCACGGGAGGTAAATCCAAGCAGAGCCCCCCAAGCTCCTCCGGCAATACGTTCGAGGGACCTACCAAGCTCCGACTGCTTGTTTTTATGTTGAGGGTTTTGGTTCCTCAGCCGGAGCTTGGCGGGTCCCTCGAACGTATTGCCGGAGAGGCCTGAGGATAATTGGATTGGTACCTGGGAAGAACTTAAGGCCCTCTTATATGCGTGGTCAAAGGTTCGAATATCAAGGGACGCGCTCTCCTCGCAGGAGGCAAATCCAAGCAGAGGCCCCCCGAGCTCCTTCGATAATACATTCAAGGGACTTGCTAGGCTCCGACCACGCGTTTGTATGTTGAGGGTTTTGGTTCCTCAGCCGAAGCCTGGTGGGCCCCTCGAACGTATTACCTGAGTAGCTCGGAGGGCCGCTGCTCAGATTTGCCTCCCGCGGGGGGAGCGCATCCCCTGAGATTTGAACCTTTGTCCACTCGTATAAGAGGCTCTTAAGTTCTTCCCAAGTAACAATCCAACGAATTTTTATGTTGAAGGTTTTGGTTCCCCAGATTGGTAAGAAGGTAAGAAAGTAGAAGGCAAGAAAAAACTATGAAGGAAAAAAATTGTACGGAAAAATATATTTTATTATTTTTTTTACTTGTTTGGTATGTGAAGGTGGAAAGAAAATAATTTTATCTTCTCTTGTTTGGTATTGCAAGAAAAACTAAAAAGAGTGAAAAAACTACTATTAATACAATTACCATTTTGCTCAAATATTATTTAGATATTTTTCTAATTTGGTGTCCAAATTTTTTGCTGGAATTTTGATGGAAAAGAAAGACAAATTAATAGTTTTACTTTCTTTGCATTGTTGTTAAACTTTTCCCCCACAAAATCCATCCATATTTGGATAGATCAATTTTGGTGGAACCACATGCTATTTCTTCCACCTATTTCTCCTTTTCATTTTAATTTCTTTTCTACCAAACACCCTATCATATCAATTTCAATCGCCAAATCCTTTCAATGTTTTCTTTTCCTCCACTTTTCATCCATAGAGATAAATTGATGTTCCTTTCCTTTGAAATCCTTGTAAGTAAAAGAGTGGGAATCTGCTCATATATCAAGTTTAATACCTTTGTAAGAGTTTTGCCAAATTGTTTTCCTTCTGTTAATAATATTTATTGATCAAAATATAACGTTCTTACTGCCTTATACGTACGCTAATCAGTGGTTGCTTATTATTTGACTCATCCATGTAATTATTTCCTTGCACACTTTTAGACTGTTTAGAAGCATAATTAATTTTAATTAAAAATATTATAATATGTAAAAATTTTATATTATAATATTTTTTATTTGTAATATATAAAAATTTTATAATACAACAATTAAAAATTTTAATTAAAACTAACTTCACATAACATCTTAATAAGTGGTACCCAGCCCATTATACACACCAAAAATACGAAATCACCATCTTATGTGTCTCTTCCATGCACAAATACTAGGGCGACCACAAAAATTTTTTTCTTAAAAGAATAAAGGATAGGCATAAACAATTACATAAAAAAGGCCAGGCTTAAGAAAAACAAAATTAAAAAACACAGTGACACGCGTTACAAGCCCATCTGACCACTGGTCAAGGCCGACCATCTTGAAATTAATAAGATATTTGAACGACAGTAAGAACCAAAAATTAAAATTATTTTTACTATTACATATAAAAAATTTACATTATAATAATTTTTTTATATTATTATACTATAAAAAAATCTATACTATTTATATCTAAACAACAAGTAATATTCTAACACTAGTAAGTAACATACCCTCCAACCAAAAAAAAAAAAAAGAAAGACAATAACATAAAACACTCACATATACTTTAATAATAATAATAATAATAATAATAAAAAAACACTTTTTTCCCTCCTCTATATAAAGCCCCCAAAACCCTATCTTTTCTTTAAGCCCGCCACCGTAGACATATAGAGAGAGAGAGAAGAAGTAGCCGCTCTATCACTTTGCTCGCAGGCTGCTGTGGAAGTTCAGATTCTTCTTGAGAGCTTCCGCAGCAGCTATACATATATACATACGTATACAGTTTTTATATATCTGCGTTCCTTCTGAGCCCTTTGATCCCCAGAACCAAATCAGTTTTTATAATCAACCAATCAACAATCAAATGGCTGCTCTCTCTCTCTCAAAGTCCAAGCTTTTCTCGCTCTCCCTCTCCATCACCCGGTTCGTGTTCCTTCCACACTAGATCAAATCCTCTTTTATTTTTTTGTGAATTATTTTTTTTTTTTTTTGCGGAAAAAATATTAAAATATTGTATTTGGAACAGGAGGGCCTATGCCGCGGCAGCAACAGAGGGATCGGTGGCGGCGGGATTTGGTAAGGGAGGGTCCGTGAGAAGTACGGTGGGAAAAGTGGAAGAGAGGCGTGCGATTAACGGATCAGGCCCAGAGGCCTCAAATGTGTGGGCCCCAGATCCGCAAACGGGCTACTACAGGCCTGCTAATCATGTTGAAGAGATTGACCCAGTCGAGCTCCGACAAACGCTCTTGAACAACAAAGTCAGGCCACTCTAGGCTTTTTATGTCTAGTCTGATCTTATCTAATATGTATCATCTAGTTTGATATATTTATATTATCTAAAGTTTCGTTTTGATGGATGATATGTGCCTCTCTCTCATGGGTTGTTCTATTTTATTATTAGTATAGTAACTTCGGATACAGAAAGTTGTCGTTTTCATTATTTTATTAGAGATAATTGATTGGCAATAATAACTTATTAGTGCTAAGTGATAGATTGGGGTCTTTTGTCTCAACCAATGGTGATCAAGGCACGATTTAAAGTAGCTTTAGGTTAGAAGCCCAACAATATTCTTCAAATTATTAATTAATGAGTGAATTCCTATGGGTTGTTTGTCGTTTCGGTAAAAAAGCAAAAAATATTAGTTTTTAAACTAATATTTTCAGTTCTTCCAAACGCTCTATTAAACGGTTCTCTCAAACGCTGTATTAAAATACAATTCTCAATGCTAATAGCCCAACATTATTCGTCAAACTATAAGTTAATGAGTGAGTGAATTCTTGTAGGATTCTCCTACTCCTTTTTCTCTCTTTTTATTTGGCGACGGAACTATTGTCGCTGGCCTTTAGGAGAGCTGCAGTCCTTATTGTCGTTTTTGGTAAACGACACCAACTTTAGACGGGTAATTAGAAGGAAGTTGCTCGGATGCCGTCGGCTTAATCCTGAACGCTCTGAAGTCTTATTCCTGTTGCTTCTATCACGTCCCGTAATGACGTTAACACGGACATTGATATTCCATTAGCAAAAAAACCAACAACAATAATAAAAAGAAAGCAGCCTAATGTTGTCGTTTTGTTCACGTGCATCAATGAATCGATTTTTCTGTCGTTTCCTTGGTAAAGCTGCTTCCACGTCGTTAAACTATGAAACGACACTCCTGCTTCCTATCAAACGACAATATATGTTGTCGTTGACGTTTAATTTCAAATGGCAGCCCAATGTTGTCGTTTCCTTCAGGTACGACAGCGAGTCCATATTTTCGTCGTTTTTGGTTAAAGTTGCTCCTACGCCAGCCAAACTTTGTAAAGGACGCTCCCACTTTATATCAAAACAGCTCTAAAGATGTTATCGTTGACGAGGAACTTTCGTGGATGTCGTTGGCTTTGGGTTCAAGAACAACAATCAACATTTTTGTCGTTTTTCGGTAAAGTTGCTTTGACGCCGCGAAACTAAGTAAATGACGCTCCTGCATACTATTGAACGACTCTATAAATGCTGTCGTTGACGCGGAACTTGCTTCGTAGTCGTTGGCTTTAGCAGGTTCACGAACTCCTTGGTCTCCACTCTCTATTTTACATTAATACATTCATGCGTGTTTCATAGAAATTTCCACTCTCATAAGTATCAGGAAGATTCATCAAACTACAAACACAAAGTAAAAAAAAGAAAAAAAAAAGTTGCGAATATTAAAAATTGTCTTTGGAGCGCCTAAAAAAAATGTCTTTGGAGGAGAAGATTTGGGGCTCTTTATAGGATTCAAATCGTCTAACCGTATTTGGTAAATAAAATAATATCTCACCAACCATAATGTTACGTCGTTTTAAAAAATTTGATATGTTTTTAATAGGCATTTTCATGTTTGTTCATTAAAAAAACAAAGATATTGTATGCAATGTCTAAAAAAATTCATTAATTTAAATCAAAAATTTATTTGGACTTAAATAATAAATTTTTCTCGATGAATCGTATTTTTGTAAAATTACGATAAAATGAAACATTTACGGATGATATTAATGTGGATTATGTCTATAAATTATGTGCAATTTAGAGTATTTTTAATATGCAGATTTTGTGATTATGATTACTCAAAATTTATATTACAGTGACTATAAACTTTGTGGTATTAATTAGTAAGGAGAAATAAATGTTAATTAAAGTAAATAATCATTGCATAGCCCAAGTAATATCAAAATGATCTGCTTTTAGTCAGAAAAACTAGTAAAAGATTTATTTGTCCATAATTTGTCATTTGATGAATACAATATAAAAAGACACATATTAGTAACAAGAGTACATAGTATAGTAAAATGGTATTGATAAAATACAAATACAGATATATAAAAATACTGTGTTGGGGGATAGTCAATTTAAGAAAAAGTTAGTCAGTATAATTTTAGACTATTAAAGATAATATCTTCTCAATTTTACACTGATTGTATAAGAAAAATACAGTATAGTGTAAATTTATACAATGTAAAAAGGTTGTGGGACCCACTTATTTTTGCACTAAAGTATGAAATTTTGCCACCCATTCTATGGAGACACATGGGAAGCCTTTGTGGTGGAGACAAAAAATTTCCAATTTAATTTTGCCCCAAAGCTTGTAAAAATTGCAAAAAAAAACCCCAAAAGATAACTTTAAGGAAAAAGAAAAAAATTGTCATAACTTATACAACTTGAAAAAAAATCCCCATTTCCTCTCAACCAAACCGGCAGCCCCTAAACCCATTCTCCAAAATTTTCTTTCAAATTTTGTCAAAAAAACAACTTCCAATCAAATGCAAGGTCAAAGTCAAGTTGAACAAGTATTCTTTTAAAGGTAAACCCTAGTCTTTCTTTATTTTTTTTATGGTTTTTCTTTCAGTTTTGACAGGATTTTGATGGGGTTTTGTTATGATTCATATCATGAAAAGCTTGCTAGAGACAAGCCAAGTTGTGGAAGCATAAGCTCACTAAAAAACTTTGGTACATCTTGAACTTTACTTTGAAGGTTTGTATGTTTGTTTTTTAAACTTTGATTACAATTGGGACTCGACATGGACTATGACATGTTAAAAGGACATTATAGCATGACAATATGGCTTGATTTGCTTATGGTGATGAGGTTAGTTTAGTGGAAATTAAGGTTTTTGGGTTTAAAACCTAAGTTAAAAAACCTTACTCCAAAAACAAAATTTTGGAGGTTTTTGTTTTAAGTTGTGGTTTTCTGTTATCTTTGGGCAATCTGGAGTTTGAAAAATCATCGGTCCAACAATTTGGATAAAAACTATTATGGACACAATTTTGTGAAAAGCTATAGGGATAAAATTGCAAAGTTTTTGATTTTAGGGAAGTTTTGAAAAATGGCCAGAAGCCCCATTGTACAATCTGAATTTTAGAAACATTAAAACATGAAAGTTGTAGAACTCATCGAAATGGTTTAAACTTGAGGACGGTTCGCGAAAATTCTATATGGTTTATGAGTTATGAATTTTGGAATTTTTAATCACAAAGAATGTTTTTAAACTAAAGGAATTGAATTTAGAAACTTTAGAGAGTTTTGATCCTATTAAAAAAACTGAGCCCAACTGTATGACATGATTGTTTTTAGAACCAGAGGCAAAATTATCAAAATTCTCACAAACCAAGTTAAAAGCCCAAAATTTAGTCAACATGGGTGTTTTTTCTTTTTACCGTAAAATGGACACTAACGTCTTTTTCATGGTCATTATCAAAGAACAACAAAATGAAAGTTTTATATAACAAAAGTAGGCTCAAAAAGTTTTAAGAACCTGTTCAGGGTAAAAACGGCATTTTTCGTAAAAACGGCAAAACAAACCCCGAAACGTCCAATTAAGGCAAGGCCCCCCTTAGCAGGAATTTCACCCTAGTACCTCGAGTGACGGAGAAGCATTGGAAGATGAGCAAATAAGTTTCGATACGATTAAGTTTCTAAAAAATTGACTAATAACCAAATTTGGTAATTAGTGTTTATATTTATCTATAAACATGTGGGTTGATCTTAAGTAAGTATCGCTAATGACAGAAAATTTTTCAAACAGGACATGTAGGTGAAGATTGAAGGGAATGGAAAATTGATTAAGCACGGTGCAACTATCGAGTAAGTTCCAAATCCCACCTATAAATATGGATAAAAACAATTTTCAAAAAGAAAGGTATTATCGAACTGATTAAGTCTTGATAGAATATCCATTTTAAGTTCTCTAAGCATCATGAATGATGTGTAACTAATGATACATTGGATAAGATAAGAAAATGTTGTACCAACCTTCCGACACAAGAGAAGTTCTAAGTTATGTTATGGTCTCGGTGTTACGATGACCATTATGCGCATTTGGTACAAACACTTGGGCCCTAGTTAAGTTAAGTAAATGTCACAATAGAAGTTCATAAATGAACATGAATGGACCATGCATATAAGTAGAAAAATCATTTTGTGGGCTATGTTTAGACTTGTTAGCATTAGCTCACCTAGTTATTTCATGCTGTAGGGAATCCAGGCAAGAGCCGGAATTGTATCATTGTTGAGGTGGCAATGGTGGATGGGCAAGTGTGTAGTAAGGTTATGGATACTACTCCAGTAGAGTTTCCATTGTACGTTAAGTATTTTGAGTACATAGTATTGAAGAAAAAATGTGTTAAATAAGTTATGGTATGTAATATTAAATGAGTAAATATAGTAAATTCTTTTGCAAACAATCATAGTATTATGAAATGTACTTCTATAAATTTACAGTCTTTAAAAAATTTATGTATATTTTTTTTTTCGTATTCTAACTTATAGGGTTATGATCTGAAAAGGCGAGCCATGACATTGTATAACTTATAGGGTTATAGCCCTACTCTCTTACAAGAGGTTGGCCTTACTTATGGGACCTAGATAGACCCTATAGACGGGGTTTACATCTTGTGAGAGAGTGGTCTAGTAGCCTCATAAGGACAAATAATATTGCTCTTAAATAAATGGCAAAATATTATACGTTAAAGACTATTTAGAACATCAAACAGTGAAAGGTGACTTCAATCTTTCTTTACAACAATGCCACAAATTCATGGTAGAAATGGAACATGCCCACCAATTGATCTTTCGGGCTGTTTAGTATTTCAGTTAAAATTGAAGTCTTAAGTTTAAAAACTGCAATATATAAATTGATCTTTAGGGCTGTTTAGTATTTCAGTTAAAATTGAAGTCTTAAGTTTAAAAACTGCAATATATAAGAGCTTTATATTATAGCAAATTTTTATTTTTTACTATAACTATTGAGAAACTTTACATAGTTGGCTATAACAAGTTAGTTAGAGCTCAACTGCTAAGTGGAAGCTTTATGTGATAGACACACGAACGGCAATATTTGTAAGGCTGTGTTTGGTAAAACCTCCTAAAAGGCTATTGCTTGTAAAATTTGAGTGGCTTTTTCAGGTCTTGAAAATACCGAAACACAGAAAAAAAAAAGCTCTGGTCACTCCATGCAGAAGAGAGACTTGAAAAGATTTTGGAATGTAAAAAGCCACTTTGGAAATTAAAACTGATCCTCACAAACATCAAGAGTTGTGGAATGTGGATAGAGTTGTGGGGCCGGCTATGGGCCGATAGATGTCGTCGGCCCCCACTCACATTTTGTTGCCGTATGGGCAAGTCATTGAGCACCTGCCGGGTCCAAACTCTCAAGTTTCAACAAGCAACAAGTCAAAAACTTCATTTCACTAAATTAAAATGGGAATTTTCTATATTGAGGGGACCCTACTTATGTGGACCGAATTATGGATTTAGATGAAGCCATGGATGCTTTTAATATAAGTGTAACTTCCAAAGAATATAATCAATTACATGGGCATGTTGCAACATAGAGAAAAATTTAAAACATTTTGCACATAATAGAAATTAAAATTATTAATAATTATTACATAATTTTACAGCCTGAATGTGAGAATCAATATAGTAATCACTACTTGTTTTAAAGCTCGTGAAATATTCCAAATAAATGCTATATTTTGATTCTAGTTTTTATAAAGTAGCATAATATTTATAAAATTCTTTTCATCTATGCAGCCTTATGCTATAACCTCCATTTTAATCTCATGGTTGCACAAAAATGTGCATTCAAATAATTTTTACCATATTGACATATTTTAATTTTAAAAATAACTGATTTTGAACTTATAGTTATTGAAAAAGACATTGATGGCACTAATGTCATACAATCATAAAAAAATAAAAAATAAAACTAATACTACGCGTATCAATCCCTTACCAAGTAATTTTTGCTACCAACTTATGGGAAATATAATTGTCAACCTCAAATCCTCCGTTTAATTTTTGTCGTCGTAAATAGTATCTAACTAATTATATTATGAAACATTATTTAATGAAAAGCATTTAAAGGTAAATTAAACACTATTTTAAACTTTTTAAATGATGTGTCAAAGATTGGTCAGACACTATTTGAGACACCAAAATTAAGAACCATACAAAAATTTATAAAACCAAATCAATAGAAATAATGACAAATCTCATGTCAGGTTAATTGGTATCAATAAATAGAGGGAAAAATTAGAAAGTATTGGCAGTATTTTCTTCTTCTTCTTCTTCTTTTCCCCCTTTTAAGATGGCAAATATACGAAATCTTCCATTATTTTCTCTATCTATGCATTATAACATAAAAGAGACATAATTTTAGAAGAAGGAAACATTTGTTACATTCCCCAACTTCCACTAAATATTATTGTCAGCACATGAAATTGAAACCTTTAAGATAGTCCACCCTTGTCCCGTGAGCCAAAAATTGTAAGAACCTTAAAATGAAAGTGAAAGCGAGACTAAAAGTCTTTTAGGTTTATATAGGTCATGGAAAAAACTCTTAACAGAAAAATGTATTCTTTTGGGGAATTCTATAACAAGTGCAAAAAATTGCTCTATCGATCATTTCAAACTTTTACATTGCAAATAGAATTATGTTAAATTAAAGATTATATATTATAATTATTAAAAGTTAATGTGAATATCTTATTTTAAATGTGTTATTAAAAATGTAAAATTCAATGGTAGGTGTTTCATCGTAGGGTTCTACAGAGCGGGACAGTGAGATTTAAAAATCAAATTGTCCATATTGTATGGGATTGAATACCATGAAAGAATTTCTTGAGCTAAATTAACGACTCAATTTAAATCGTACCATTAAGATCAATAATTCTTGCCCCTATAAAGTGAAATGGTGAGATTTGAAAACAAAGTGTATATGTGGGATTGAATACCATGAAAGAATTTCACAAGCTAAGACTCAATTTAAATCGTACAGTTAAGATCAATAAACCTTGCAATCCATGCAATGCGCCGATCGACCATGAAATTCTTTCCTACCCTTTTATGTCTCTCTTCCAAAATACCTAGAAACGCAAATAATCCACAAGGCTGCATGTCCAAAGGAAAATCTAAGGCCAAAGGGCCAAGGGTCCACGCATTCAATCTTTCTGATGCAGTAACAATCGCCCATGCAGCAGCTTTTTCCCTGTCGTTTGCAATTTGTACTTCTATTCCAACCAAGCTTCTGCTCACGATGTGTCCTTATCGTAATTGAATTCCCTATTTTTTCCACTTTTAGGGAGTGTTTGGTAAAATGGTGGGAACTGCGATTTTCACCACAAAATTAATTATAAACAGTAAAAAACTCTCACATGCTACAGTAATAATAAAAAAAAAATTACTACAGTATAAAGTTCTCATATGCTACAGTAAAAATGGTTCTCACCGCTGGTTCCTACCACCTTTCAAACACCCTATTAGTCTCCATTCCCACCATCTTTTCCCTGCTACCCCACATCCACATGCTCGTGAATATATATGATATTGCAAGTTTAGCCCTCGTTTCAACCATTGTAATCCCATATAATTTAATATCTCATTATACTTCATCTCTAACCTCTCCAGTGGAATCGTAGGTTTGAACCAAAAAATTTTGACCGCAAAATTTTCTTTCATAAAAATTTGAATGGCTAATGTTTTCAGTTGGGACCTTCATTTTGAACCAATAATCTCAAACGATATCTATATATTATCCCATAATTTTCAACATTACAACATCAAAATTAGAACTCTAATAGAACATACATATACATACACACAAACAAAATATTCGGCAGGTAAAAAGTTTTAAGGAGAATTTGAATTTCCAGCATTCACATTTATGGTAAATTACACATAGTACCTTTTATTTTGAAAGTTTCATAGAAAATGGGATTTCACCACCTACAAAGGTGAAGGCTCAGTTTTGCTGACCATCTTTGACTCTGCAGACTTTGAATATCTCTAAAAAAATAATAATAAAAAATAGCCTTTGCTTTTTTTATTTTTTATTTATCATATATGCAGCTGCGTGATGTGTATGTGTTTCCATTTGTAGTCCATGCATCAAGCAGCGAAGGCGATTGATTCTCTTTTACCTTAGAGACTAGACTTCCGCAGTTTTGTCTAGTACCAACCAAACATGTGTGTGCATGTGCTCAGTCAAGCTATAACAGATCAACCAGTTCAGAGACACCACATCAAAATGTGTTACACATCTGTTTATTAATTAATATTATTCAATCAAGAAAAAATATAAGTACATAAATATATAACCACATTAGTTTGTCTCTTTAGAATATATTACATGATCATCAAAGTGAAGGAAATTACAGCCAAATAATAACTTTAAAAAAAATACAAACAAACACAACGTAACAGTACTTATATTTATCTGCGTTCTGAATCTGAATCTTTCTGATCATAATGACAAAAAAAAATTCGGAAACAGAACCCCAAAATCACTAATTAAACCAAGTTTTTGTTTAAACATGAAAATAATATTGTTGTTACATTACACTAATCAAAATATAATACCATAACATTAACATTAACATTAACATCAACATCCGACCGATCGACAAAGCCAGTAATAATAATAATAAACAGGTGAATAAAAGCAATAATAAATATAAATCTTTAAAATGGTGTAACAATAACATAACAAGAATATTATTATGATTATTATTATTGATTAAGATTATAGTTACTTTTACTAGCTTCTCACGGCAAGCAAGGAAGGTATAGCGGCCAAGTTCGGAGTAGTCGTAGTTGTAGTGGAAGTACTACTCGAGTTCTTCTCGGAAGCTTGTCGGATTATGTCTCTTTTCCCGTTGGACCCACTGGGCTTACTGAAAGCTCTAATTGGGCTGGCAAAGGCCCATCCCCAGCTCCGACTCCGGCAGTGGGCGAGTGGGCCCCGTCCACGGGACCCACCAGAAACGTGTTTCGGCCCATTGACGTCCTCGGCGGAGGAAGAGACCCAGTAGGAGGAGGAAGCGGAGGAGGACGAGGACGAGGTGAGGATGAAGCCGCCGAAGATTCCGCCGCACTTCACGCGCTCCTTCATGCAGTGGTGGTCGCCGCCGCCGCCACGGTGTGATGACGTGGGGGCAGAGGATTTGGGTTTGCCGCCGCCCCCGGCGCTGTTTCCTTCTCTTTGGGACTCCACTCGCCGGAGCGTGCAGTCGCCGAAGCCAGTGGATATCCTCTCGAAGAAGTCGCCAGAAAAGCGCCGGCTGCCGCAGCCGACGGATCTGGATCTCGACACCTTCCTCTCGAACGACGACGCCGAGGCCGTCGCTTGGCTGTTCGTACTCATGTCGTTTTCCTCCAAAACGACGACGGAGGACGAAGAAGCCAATTCTCTCTCTAGGTCCGGTCTCCTCTCCTTCGGCTTCGCCGCCAGACCGGCTGATGTCACGGACGAAAACGACGCCGTCTTGGAGGTCTCTCCATTCCCAAACCCCTTCTTAGTGGAAGACGAAGAAGAAGAGAGGTAGAGAAAAGACCAAAAGCCCCCTCTCTTTCTAGGGCTAAAATCATCTGAAGCTTCCAAAAATCTCGCTCCTCTGCGAGGCGTGGTCGTCGACTTGCTCCGGTTGAAAACGACGTGACCCGCCGTCGACGACGAAGACGCCGGACCCGACGACGCAACGACACTGACTTTCTTCTTCTTTTTCGCCAAAACGACGTTCAAAAGAAACGGCATGTTATGATGATTATTACCATTCCCATTCCTGTACTTATCAGCACTACTACCAGTACCACCACCATTAATATTCCTCGCTGCTCTGGCGGCGGAGCTGTTGTAGTACTCGTCGCCATTGTGGAAATCGCAGTCATCGACGACGACGACATCATTTTTGGCGGCGGCAGCAACTTTTAGGCCGTCAAATCTGAAGGAGTTGGGAGAGGAAGCGGAGGAGGAGGAGGAAGTGGCGCGGATGGGGAGGGGAAAAGAGGAGGAGACCAGCTTCCCGAGCTTCTCCTGAAGGCAGAAAGCGCAGATCCCCCCCGGGTTGTTCCTGTACGGATGGTCGCTGCACTGCATGCCGTCCCCCATGTCGTCGTCCACCACCACTTGACCGCCATTGACGACGCCGCCGCCGCATTTCATTCCTTCCACCACCATTTTCTATTCTTATATATTGCTTGGCAAAGATTAATGGAAGAAGCAGAAGAAGTAGAAGAAAAAGTGTCTACCGTGGTTTGGTGATGAGGTTTCTTTGGCATAACAGTGATATTTTCTCTCTCACAGTGAGAAGGAGAGTGGTTTTGGTGAGAGACAGAGGATTCAGAAGAAAACAAGGAGTGGGAAGCAGGATGGTCAGAGGGTGTAATTGAGTGCATGAAAGAAAAAAAATAAAGAAAGAAAAGAAATGGGGAGTGGCAAATCAAAGGAATGGCATTGGAGTAAGGAAGAGAGAGAAAGAGAGAGGAGAGAGAAGGGGGGGAGAGTCCCCAGGAGCACGTGGAAGACTGACTTGGGTTTTTGTTGGGTGTTTGATTAGAAAAAAAGTATTGTAATTAAAAATGACAGGCTTCGTTTGCTGTAGCGACGTGTTTGGCATCCATTCACGCCCTCTGTTCAATGCTGCCCTAGCTAGCAGCGGTTGAATACGCAGACACAGCTAGTCAGCCATATGTGTCTTATTTGCTTATTAAAAACTTTGTTTGGAAACTGGTAAGTGGTACTGGTAAGAGAGAGAAAAACAAAAGCGAAAAGAAAAGGAATATCAAATATACGTTACTATTAGTGAGAAAAATAGAAAGAAATCAGAACTGTCGTGTTTGACATGATTGGCTTCCTTAGCATCTTCGTATTGGAAGGGATTAAATTGTGGTTCAGATATTTAAGTGAAGTATTTAAATAAAAATTTAAATTTTTATAAAAAAAATATTATAACAAAATAATTTAAACTGTGATTTGAATATCTAACCAAATAAACCCGAAGGGTTTAAGGTTTATGATATTCTTTTACTAATACAAAGTAACTATGAATAATCCTTTTGACGAATCCTCTTACTCTCGATGGACTGGTGTAAAAAGGTTAAACCGAATAATAAGTGTTGACTAGTTGAATGAGGTTGTTCGCGTAGGTATAATATCTAGTAAAGTCGGCTCATTTTCTTTCTCAAAAACCTTATGTGAGGGGGCTCACCCCTCACTCCCCCTCCTCTAAAAAATCAACTCATAACCATTGATTGACCTTACGAGAGATGGGTATTTTTTACAAAAATACAAAATATTATTAAATTTAACAAGTCATATATAGAAGTATTTATGATAGTTGCATCACAATCATATTAGTAGCAAAAATATAGCAGGATAACAAAACTTTGTAAATATCCAAACAAAATTCTCCAAATATTATCTCCAAGGATTATTGGTACATTTTAGGGGGTGGCAGTTTCTGCAACGACACCTGATAATAAAAAGTGCTCAAAACTGTTTGATCCCTCACTGTAATATATATAATAATGTGGTATGTGGGACATAGGTGCTCTGGTTGAGCTTGGAAGATGAGGAGCATATAATTCATTATTTGTATCATCCCAATTTCCATATACGTACGCACCATTTGGAAGAAGAATATTCAATAACGGTCAAGCCATTTGTCCAATTTAAAACGATGAATTCATGTTGGCCAAACAAAGCCTTAAACAAGTGTTCCCAGGGGCGCTAGCGTTGAGAATCTGATAAACTGTACTGGGAGGCCTCAATGTTTGGCACGTTGATTTGTAACCTTTATTGTATTTTATTTGCTTTTTTTATTAATTTAACAATTAAAAAAATAGAATTGGGAGAACCAAAAAAAAAAGGGTTCTTCTATGGATTCCGCCCCAACCATTTGATCAGACAATTAAAGATAATGACCAGGTAGTTCTTACCGATGCTACGTGTCCATGCTTGTTGTCCCCTTCAAAAGCCTCTATTGCCACACAATTATACCTACTATTTCTACTATTGTTAAAAATATTATGTCAATAGCTAAAATAGTACTCTCTTGTTTAATTTCCTCCATAAATATTTTCAAACTTGTCCTCATCACAATTAACAACTTGTGTATTAGTGGTTGTCTTTAATTTCCCAAAAAAAAAAAAAAAAAAGTGTTATGGGCAATTTCAAAGGCCTCCTGTGTATTACCATCATTGTATCAAACTTCACTACAAATTCCTCAACACGTTTTCTCAAAGTAAGTTTGTCGTTTACATTGTTATAAGCATGTAATGTCCTTTTTAGGAGATTCCACATATAAACAATTTACTATTGCAAAGATTTGAGATGTATTATAATTTAGAGGAATGGACATAACAGAAGCATCGAGATCAATTATTAAAGGTATTATGTGATAGAAATAGAATCATATATAATGGGGAGGATTTTTTTTTTTTTTTTTTGGTGCTCATAATTTTTTTCATTATGAATTAGAACGACCATAACCATTAACTCATCAACAAGGATTTAAATTTGAGGCCCTCTCTCTCTCTCTCTCTCTCTCTCTCTCTCTCACATAATCCACCATTGAAAGAGTCAATCAATGCAAGAGAGCCAAGAAGGGGTTGGATAGGTCCCATAAGCCTTCACTTCTGTAGTCTTATGAAGTTGACAAATCAACAAATTAACGCCCACGGGTGAATGTATTTAGCCGTGAAAAACAGCACGACGACATTTATCATCGCTCCTTCTCGTTACATTGCTCTCAGAAATAGTGCTCCCTTTGGCGCCAACAGTTGTTCTTTTGTTTTCTTGTCTGTTTTCCTCCCCCCTTTCCTTTATCTATTTCTTTTGTTCTTGTCTTTTGTCATTTGTCGATGTTTCAAATACCTAGTCGTTTCGTTATGATAATGTTTTCTTTAATATATATATATATATTACAACGCAGATGAAATGATTGTATCAAGTCTATATCGTTGACTTAATTAAGGTAAACATGAATGGACATTTTACAACTAATATGTTAAATTATCATTAATGTATTGACACTATATGCATGGATCAAATATTACGGAACAAATTAGCTTCAATTAAACCTTATTTATCTTAATTTGAATAGTTTATTTAACTAATTATCTCACTTGAGTTTAAGATCTTAAAATAATCTAGGCATTGTTGTTTTTTTACACTTTAACTCAATTATCCATTGTCGTACTTTTGCATGTAATATAGAATTATAAATAAGCTTTTCAAGGAGATAAATGGGACTCATTAGCAAATATGAAATCTTTCATGTTAGTTCATTTGTTTGCAAAGCAATTAATTCTATCTTTCTCCCTTATCATTATTGCACTGAATCTCATTGATATAATGATCGTGTCAAAATAAAATATACACAGTAGATCACGCATGATATTTGATGGTTTAGAATGACCTACTGCCAACATATAACAAATTTTTGTACCCTGCCAAAAAATTTTATTGTTTGCAGCTAGGCTTATTTCTTATTGAGGCTATAATAATGAAGAATTCTACGATAAGATATAACCTATAGTTAATTTCATGACTTTTGGTCTCCTCACTTCAGTTCTTAAATTTTCAATTGATACACTAATAAATCCTAAACTCTCTATAAATAACGCTAGTAGTACCTCCGAAACATAAACATTAAAAATTGTAGGGATGTGAAATGAAATGTAGGCCCCACATAGTATGTGAGGCCTACTTGTATTTTACGTCCCATCCCAACTCGTATATATAAATATAAGTTTACCCTTAAAATAAAATTAAAAGATTTAAGTAAATAATTTTTTCACTAAATAATTAAAGTAAATAACAAGTTTTAAAAATATTTAAAATAAATAACAGTAAATAAAAAAAATTTACTAAGAAAATTATTTTTTTCACCAGTAAATGTATATGTTTACCTGGTAAATTTTTTATTTACTTAATAATTTTATTATTTATGATAAATATTTTTAAAACTTACTATTTACCCGTAATTAATATTATAGAAGTGTTGTTAACTACATTTTGGAATCAAATCCTGTCATGTTTATATATGTGATAATTTAAATATGCACCTGCCACAAAATTCTTCCGTCATAATAATAAAAACAAGTAGTTTTGATACATGATCTAATAATATAAACCGTAGGATCAAAGAGCACATGGGGATCTTCGCTGATCTTGTCTTGTTTGACCCCCGGGAGATAAAGTGAGAAACAATCAGCTGGGACTTCTTTTTCTTACTAGTTTAACCTCCAGTTTTGAGTTCCCAATTTACCGGATACATTACGCCATATAGTCCTCAACCGAACTGTCGCTGTCCTTTGGATTTTTAGCTTTAACATAACTATATATCGAATCCATCGCATCTTATCATGAGACCATTTATTCTTGATCACGTGATGATCTGAACCAACGGCTCCCATAACCCCAAAGCTTAATGCAATAGACGAGTGTTTGGACTGTACTCGAGATGGGTATTACACGAGAGTTTTAGGATTTTTTTTTTTAGGGAATATATTTATACTAATTATATACTCATTATTTTACTACATGCATATTTAAAAAGATGATAAAAATCAATAGTTAGAACTATTTTTATTATAGCATGTGAGAGTTTTAAACTGTAGTAATTTTTTTTATTATTACTGTAACATGTGAGAGTTTTATATTGTTTATAACTGAGTTTGTAGTGAGAATTATGTCAGTCAAACATGAGGTAATTGTTAGTAGGCAATTTCTTCTTCGCGAGAACCAAAAAAAGAAAATAGTAGTGAATATCACTCAATTAATCTTTAAATCTACAAAAAAATAATAATAATAATTTTAATCAAATTTAATTATTTTAAAATGTTCATCATTGATAGGACGTCCTGCTCAAAAACTTCCATTATAAGTTAAAAGGAATTCTTGCGGAATGCACCTTATAAGTAAAAGTCCCTATTTCTTACGGATAATGCTTTTCAAAATTTTCATCACTGGATATATATATATATATATATATACATATATATATATATATATAATTAAAAAGGAACGCTTCGATTTGTGTTCCCCTTATGGACCTTTTTAGCTATTCACAATTATTCAAATTAACATATAATTATTAAGTTTTTGTGTTCTTATAATGTCTTAATGTACATTTGTAACATCTGAGTGGTAATCAACCACAACAAGTTTTCCCGTCAAATGATTTGCTTATAGTGTTGTTAATATGGTTTTAGTGCATTAGATTATATCTATTGCTTATTGAAAACAAAAGAGAAGGTACATGCAATGCCCATAAAAAAGTAACTAAATTATATAAGGACATGTTTGGCACACCGTATTATATTGTATTGTATTACATTATAGTATATTGTATTATATAAAAAAAATATAATACAATACAATATAATACGATGTGTCAAATAAACCCTAAATAGTAGTGAAAGCACAGCCTAATTAATTTAGTTATACAATAATTATATATGCTAGATCTCTACCGACTATTACATGCACAAGACAAGCCCTTTTCAAAGTACCAAATAGTTTGACTAGTCCATATAATTATATATTTTACTTGTTTATTTTTGCACATCTCTTCTTCTATCGTTATTTACAAGATTATCTAAATTTTGGCAATCTGTAACCATTTTATAGGCTCAAATCTAGTAGCTGTTACACTATAGTTTAATTAATTTTAATGTGTTATGCACATGGTTTAGCATAATTGTACAAATGACAACGACAAAAACCATAGCTTGCATCTAACATTAATCCTTCTCAAAAGCCTAAAATAAAAATAGGATTTTATTCCTTAACCCACGTACTTTGGGTATAAATAAAATGAAGCACAGGATGTCACAGGGCATAAATAAAATTTTATGCATGAAGCTCTATGAGAATAGAAAATGGGTCATGACATCTTTTTTTTTTTTGTAGATTATTTATGATTTTCTCTTACTAAAAGTGAATTGGCAATAACACAATTCACGGATCTATATCATTACAATATTATCAAATGAATATTAAATTATGTGCTCCACTTTGCTTAGGCAGTTGGATTAAATGCTAAGTGCTTTTTGTGTCGATAAGTTGGAATACATATTAATTTAGCAAATAAGACAAAGTGCATTGCGATGCCAAGACTAGAGCGTGGGGGGACCAACATAACAGCCATGATGCTGATAAATGCAGTTTAATTCTTTCTTTTTCTTTTTCTTTTTTTTTCCTTTTTCTGCCATTTACAAAGTAGCATGGTGTTTAAAAGAGCCTTGAAAGGAGAATGTAAGTTTAAAAATTGTAATATATGAAAGTTTTATATTATAATATTATAATATTTTTTTATTTTTTTAACTATAATTAATGAAAATTTTACACTATTTATCTGAAACTTTGGTTCAAACCGACTTATTAAACAGACAATAAAATTTTTCCTTGTTTGATTATTTTAATTTGCTTTTTTCTTGGGAGAAAATTTTAAGTTGCATTTGAGCATAAGCCTGCAGCTTTTTCACGCATAATGTTGTTAAAAGAGCATTGAAAACTGAAATGGGTTTCTTTTTATCTTCTTTTGAGTGGGTTTGTAAATTAACGTCTGAAACAATTAATAGTGATGTTAAAAAAAAAAATATAATTGAAACTGTTATTACCATCCCTCTCTCTCTCTTTGTTTTTCCTTTATTTTTTGGCGGGGATGAATTTGCTTCAAGCTCAGGTAAAGAATGCTGGAATAGTGGAATTGATGCTAATATAATGAAGCATTGAAAATGTCCTTGATAACATATTCCCATATATCCTAATAAGTACTGGTGATTACAGACTTCAGTAATCTTCAGACTTTCATGGTTTTGGCAGTTTGGCTCATTCCAATTTCTTTTAAGGAGCTCAATTGGTCACCCTTTAAGGAGCTCAATTGGTCACTTTTTTTTTCCTTTGGATTTTACTGTTCAGTGCATTTTATGGATCTATATTTTAGAGTCTGAGGGTTTGAATATACTTCCTTTAGTCATATAATGATAATTATACAAGTAACAAGGAATTATACCATAGCTGGATTGATGTTTAACGAGTGTGTAACACCACAATCATTCATTGGTCCCCTTTTAGTTTCACAGACTTTTTAGGGTCTTATACTCATCACTCGTACATATTGTCCAATTTGGGCTCCTTTCAACCCTCGAGGTTTTTTTTCGCATCTCCTAACACTTTATGACCTTCATTTTTGTAGGATTCTTAAGTCAAATGTTAATATCAATTGATCTCACGTTCTTAAGTTTCAGAGATCAATTAATATCATCATTTAACTTAAAAACCAATTGATACCAACATTTAACTTAAAAACTTTATAGGCAGGAGGTCTTAGGTTCAAGTATTGAGAGATGCAAAAAAAAAACCTAGCTAATAGTTTAAAGGAGCCCGGAGGAGATAATGAATGAGTAACGAACATAAGACCCGCTTGTATTGAAGGTCCAGCAAGGTGGTCCCATGAGGTTGATGCATTATTCAGTCTTGTGTTCAAGTTGTAGAGGACAGTGAAATTTTAAATGGAGCGTTCATAGGAACCTAATTACTAGCTAGGCCCTTTTGTTTATATTGAAAAGGATTCAATTACTAGCTGGGACTTGCTACATGTTTGAATACTGACATAGTGAAATTACTCACCACGAAAACGACAACAATAATGTCACTCGATTACTATTTTATTATTGCTTCCGTAGTTTCTTCGATTTCATGTGGATCAAATTAGTACCATATGGTTTTTAATATACAGTGGTCAATGCAGGATACAATAATAATGAGATATCCATTTCTGAGGCCTTAATCAAAAGCCAGAGAGGAACAGATCTATAGCTAGTTTCCTTATCAAGGGTCCAATTAATGTCGTTTCAAGTTGGACTTCTCTTGAGATTAGCCCAGATTTCATTTTCTTGCAGGAGAAGAGGGTAGGTGCCCCTGGCCCAAGAGGTCCTTGCCCTCCATTTTTTTTTTTTTGCCCCCTAAAATCTTCTATTTACATTATCCGCATAGATTTTTTTAAATTTCATTTTATACTCTTGGTTTTAACTTTTAGTTACTCTTATTTCAAACTTGAAATCCCAAATATATCAAAAATAAGCTATATTACGTAAATTTATAGTGATTGGGACTCTAAACTTTAAAAAGTGAATTACATTCCATTGTCAGCTTAGTTTATTTGGAAGAAAAGGAAAGATAGATGTAAATAGATAAACAAACTTAAAAGAGAGAGAGAAAAAAATTAAGAAAATATAATTGTATTGTTACTTTAGTTCAAATTTCATTTCACTCTTTTTTCTAACTTTGCCACTAATGACAAGCCCAATGCTCTATATGCAAGCACCTAAGCTACAAAATATGCGTTAAAAAAAAAAAAAAAAAACAAAGGTCTCTTCACTTTTATATATTATGATTCATCTCATTCTTTCTAACTAATTATGCCTTACACCTAGGTAGTTTTTATAGATTATGATACATTTTATTCCTTGTAGCTCAAGTTTTTCCCTAAAAAGTTTTAACTTCTAATGTATCGGCTACAAGTTACAATACACTAGGATCAACTACGAAAAAGTTTTAAAGCTGGAAATCTCTAATAAAGTAGCTGTAGGCATAGCTTAATGAAAAAACCTTACCCTATTCCACCTAAGGATGAAGAGTTTGAATATTTCGTCCTTAATTTTTTTTTTTTTTTTAAATCTTTAACTAAAGAAACCGCTTTTTGGTAATGTTCTTAGAGAGGAAGCAAGGCATGAGATGCAAATAAATAAGGCAGATCTGGGAGGCTTTGGGAAATTAATCTAAGGTATACACATTAAATGGACCAATTTCTTTAATCAAACAAAACGTATTGGTAGACCAACTACTTATTTTTATACACACACACACACAAATATATATATATATATATATATATATAAACGTTTCATTTTCTCTCCTTTACCTAATCTTTTTCTTTTACTTTAAGACGGAAGATTCAAACTCTTCACTTTTAGCTGAAATCAAGTGTGGTTCTACCATTAAGCTATACATGCAACCACCTAATCCTCACTCCATGTAGGGAAAAAATGTAACTTATATCATATACAGTGATTATTTGTAACAAAAAGAAATGCAACAAGCGAAATTCAATTTTTTTTTCTAGGGGACTATATTATTCATCCTTATAGTAACATATCAACTACAAAATTTTTCATTTATATTTTATACCAAATATAAATATAAATTGTTCACATTAAGATATACACATTGGAGAATGTTTCCTCTTACACTTGGATTTTTTTTTTTTTTTTGTTTTTTTTTTTTGAAGGGACTCTTACAGTCGTTTTTAAGCAACTTGGTATCTTTTCTTTTTTTTTTTTTTTTTTTTTTTTTTTTTTTGCTGCAATTGAGGATGGGTTTTTATGCCAAAGTTACTTCTGATAAACTCGGGACCAGTGCATCACTTTAATTATAAATAAACTAAACCATCAGTATTTTTAGGGGTTAAAATGAAGGATGAACATACTAATAAAATGTAGCTAGTATTTAATCAATTTATTAAAACAAATTAAGAGATAAGAGCCAAGACCAAGAAAGAGATTAGTTAAAAAAAATATTATCTCTTCAAGAAAAAAGAGAGAATATGTTACTTCAATGCTGCCAATTGATACAGCAGCTTAATGTTGAGGTTGCAATATTATTATCGCTATTAAAATTCTTTTCGTGTGTATATATATCGTCCCAAACATCACCTAAATTTGCTGTCCAATTAAGGAGGACAAAGTTGAATGTTACTTTTTAGAGGTAAACCAGACTCAAAAAACCAAGCTTTGCAGCTAAACAGAATCAAACATCACACTTAAAACACCTCAGAAAATAAGGCCAAGAAGGTGGCCAACTTTGAGTCGTTGGTGCTTGTGCTTTTACTCAGTAGAAGAAAAGAAATAAAAGTTGTAACTTTTAAGTACATGTTTGCAATCATATTTTTAAAAGAGCTTTAAGGGATCAAAATAGTTTCAATGTCTTTCAAAAGATACAAAAATGTTATATTTAAGTTTATAATGTATTATTTATACTCTGGTATATGTTTCAAAGTCTATTCTATAAGTGCTTTTTTAAGAAGCTACATTTTGTGACTTTGACATAAAACGCTTCTGGAAAACAAAAGCACTTTTGACACTTTATCTAAACACCTTCAGAAACAGTTTTTGAACTTAAGAAGCCAAAAGTAACTTCTAGAAAACCCTCCCAAACAGCCCTTTATAGATTTATCTGAAGCTTAAAATATTTCACGTTTCCTCATTTGGTTAAAGAACTACAGAAATAGCAACAAGGTTGCACAATTATGACCACTCAAGAAGGCAGTGCAGGCTATTAGAATACCTTCAGCCTCGAACCTTGTTTTCCTTTTCCGCGTGTGTTACAATACTAATTGATAATTGCATTCAAAAGATTTCCTCAACTCCAGTAAGGTAAAAGAGCAAACCATTCCCTGTAACTTCACTCATTTGGGACGAACAATAAAAATAAAATTGTACACCCTCCTACAGGCCATTTTAAACAGAAAATATTTGACATTTCTCAATGTTTACCCCAATCAAGCAACTTCACAACATCTGATTTTGGAACCCTAGCCCAATTGCCTCAAACTAAGGGAGGGTTGCGCAGGCAGATCACTTTACAACTAACACCGATTAAAAGAAAAGGTTCCGGTGACTCTAAAATAGCATGGGACTGAGTGGAGTATAATACTGGAGGCAATCCACTCAAAAATCAACAAGCTTTAGAAGCCGGTAGTGAAAGAAGTGCCAGCAGTAGTTGCAGTACTTGTTTTGCTTATGGTCCCCTTACCAAAGTACTCAGCAATCACAGAAAAACCATTTTTAGAACTCTTCACCTGCTGGAAGAAACGATCTTGACCTTTAGAGTTCAGTTCCAGGTTTCTTTTCATTTCTAGAACAGATCTGTACTCGGGAGCACATTCGGGACATTCCTTTTCATCATCCCCGAGGCGACGCTGATGGAACGAGTGCATACACATAAAGTGTACAGCAGGGAGGTCAAGAGTGAAAGTCATGCAGTACACTTACTAAGCTGAAAGATTCTTGCATTTGTCCCGGGATCCTGGATTTCTTTTCTCATCGTCATCGTGTCTTTCCTATATATAATTAAAAAACTTCTTGTTAAGAATTTCAGCTTTTCTTATTTGAATCAAATGTAGGAAAATATCTAGATGCTACCCAGAGATTTATATATATCCATCAAATCAGTTACGAAGATGAATTCTCATCATAGATAGTTAGAATTTGAAGCAAGCTGTGCCATATGCATCTTTAGTTGAAAAGACTACTTGATCAAGTCAACATAAAACCTGCAAACCAAACTGATTACGGTAATGTGCAGGACTAACAAAAACACCATGGATGTCATAAATCAATGGCCTATCGCTGATTTTCTTTTTCTGAAAATTAGGATGTTACCGTCCAAGCCATGGAAAGCAAATCATCAAATTTATTTTTTATTTTTATTTTTGGGCTTAAAATTAATCTATCACCATTAGATCTATGGAATACAAACATTCTTCAGCTTTCCCTTGCTAAGACAAACTCAGACAGGGTTCGAGTACTTAATACATTTCATTCACTTAAATGGCCATGTTCTAGTTCAAGAATTAAGCACTTCATCCAGAAAATAACAAACGCTTACAGCCTGCTTTCTCCCCCCTTATCCGTTCATTTAAAGAAACCAGTAGCACATTCATTGCTATTAGATAATTGTTTTTTGGTAATTTCTAGTTTATCTTGATTACGATACCTTGTATTTTATTATTATTATTATTATTTTTTCCCAAAGATGATACCTTGTATGATAATATTACGTCACATTTGGGAGTAAAGAATTTTGTTGTTCCTGGACCTTCCCAGCAAGCCCTTAAATAAGAAATATGCGAATAATGGCCACTTACAAAGGCATGAAAAGTAAAAAGATGTAATAATGAATTACAACAACAATCAAACGAATAGGCACTGACCTAATACTTCTCAATAGCTCGTCGGTCCTCTTCAATCAGCTTTGACTCTTGTTTCAATTTTCGAGCAATATAATCCTTAATGACAGAGATTGTCAGACATGGATTTCTGGATAAAGTTTGAAGAACAATAATTGGAGGCATAATGTCATCCCTTTCTATGTAGGTTAAAACTTCCTTCACCTCCTTGGCGCAACCTTCTCCTAGTTCACCAAACTATTTCAGCAGGTCTGCCCAAAGAGATGGGTCCCCTCCCTTACCTGAATCCCCCAGTCTCTTGCAGCATGCGATCAGTCCCTCATGGTCATGAGCCTGCATGTAGCAAGCAATTACCTCTTTATACAGTCTCATTGTTTCATATATATACAGAACCCCGCCTCTAAATGCATTCATTTCACAGAGGATTATTGCAAGATCGACATCATAAAGGGGATGTTCCAGCTCTGGTGGCCATGCATTCTTCAGCAGTTGCAGCCCCTTCTTGTGTCTTTCCAAACAGTCCTTTTCCTTCTTTAAATCCTTGCCATCAGCAATGACTTTCCCATTGGACTTAGCTCTAACAACACAGGCGCTCCTGCTCTTACCATTAGATTTAGGCCGACTCCGTTGTTTGCTTGCGATATTGACGGAAAGTTCAAACCATTGGACAAGTACAACTCCGAGAGCGAATTATGAATTTCTGCTTGAGCAGGTGAGTCCTTCACCTTGTTGGTATACTTCTCAAGAAAATCCATTAAGGACTAAGGATGATGGATGAAAATGTTAAGAAAATCAACAGGAGATGGGACCATAGACATGTATGTGACATTAGATGCACCTCCCTTTGCTGATTCTCCATCTTCAGTGTAAAGTCTCATGAGTATCTCAATTGTCTCAGCAGGCTTGTGCTTTATAAGAATCTTACCATACTCTTTCATGGTTAACCCACCTTGACTAGGTTCAAGGCTAGAAATATACTGTAATGCTTCATCAAATCTACCAAGGCTTCAAGCAAGATTTTCAGGTACAATTCATGTCTACCTGCCTTCTTAGCAACATACATTGCATGCTCATGGTAATTGGCAGCACGACAGACCCTGATTGCAGTCTCCACATCAAACTTGTGTTCTCCGGCACCATCCTCACTTTTTATGAAGACATTTAGCTTTTCAACATCTTTCAATTTTGTGTAACATTTTAGCAGAAGAGTGGTATGATCCTTAGAAGCAAGCCCCTTTTCCTGTAATTTTTCCAAGTAATTTGTAAGGTTGTATATTCTTTGTGCATCTAGGAACTTCTGTATCACATAAGAAGGCTCAAGGTGGCCGATGGTAT